>RCIC01000002.1:15410000-15627500 GCA_018883505.1 Ceratosolen fusciceps | reverse complement strand
CTCACCCGCTCGCCCGCCAGCCCTTCAGACACCTACGCCACAAAGCGGGCAACTTACGCATTGTGGATCGAGCTTGTAATGCGCGCAGGTAGAGAGGCGAGCCCCTCCCCCCGATCGACACAATGGGTCTCGCGCGCGGATACGTATCCACTTGGACTCGGCTCCCCCAAGTCGACGATCCTCTTTGACCGGGGGATCGCGCGCGCCCCTTCCACGACCCGTTCGCGCCGGGATGCGGCGGTGCTGTCGGTACTGTCGGTGGCTACGGTACTGCTCCCGGCCGCAGCAGCAGCAGCAGCAGCAGCAGCTACAGCAACAGCAACAGCAACAGCAGCAACAGCAGCGTGGCGAGAAGAGGGGCGGCTTACAGGGAAGATCGTAAAACACGAAAACGACTTTTCAAATGCATTTTAGTCCGGCGTCGAGTTGTCGTACGAGATCCTCCCCGTGTATTTTATTATACGTCCGTCTCTCTCTCGCTCTCTCTCTCTCTCTCTCTCTCTCTCTTCGCTTCCCTCTGTTCCCCGTCTGTCTATTAACCCCCTCTCCGTTCGGTCGTATGCGCTCGACCGGAGAGAATCACTTAAAGGCGCAATAGCGAAAATTGTTTCCTTGCGATTTTCGTCCTCGGCTCACGAGCTCTTTTGTTTTAATGTGATCGGGACCGACGTCACGGCGACTGCTTTCCTTTCGACAAATCATATGGCCCGTGACCCTCGATCCTTTGACCACCGGACTGTTCCTTGGGCTTGCCAAACTACTAATTGCCCTACCATTGTATTGCTTTATTCCTTTCGAGCGCGAGTCGCCGGCCTTTAAAATGCGCTCGTTCCACGAGCTAATATCGAGTGCCCGGGCCATTGCCCCTGTCCCTACCCCGCTCCTGCATACCTCCACTCCCCCCGCCCCCAACCCCGCCAACTCCACCGCTGCACTCCCTATGCCTCCACCGTGCCCTCTCGTCCTCCCTCCCCCACCTCATCGTCCGACACAAAACAGCGCGTCGATTTATTTCTTCGATCGAATTCGACGATCGTGTTAGCGCCGTCAGGTGCTAGTAATAATAATAATAATAATAATAATAGTAGTAGTAGTGATAATAATAATAATAGTAGTAGTAGTAGTAGTAGTAGTAGTAGTAGTAGTAGTAGTAGTAGTAGTAGTAGTAGTAATGATAATAGTAATAATAATAATAGTAATAAAAAAATAATAACAACAACAACAACAGTAATAATAGTAATAACAGTAATGATAATAATAATGAGCCCTGTAATGCACCGGATAATTATTATTCCACGAGCAGTCTCTTCGGCTGTTTATCCTACGCCATGAGATTTATCAGAAATATTCCGTAATCCAGGCTTTTCTTTAACGCGTACGGGTTCCGTCTATTTTACGTCTGTTTACAAAGCTAGAAATACGAGTCGTCGACGGGCAGGCGAAATTCGAGAAGAAAATGTTAAATGCCCGTGAAAAAGACGAAAGAGAGAGAGAGAGAGAGAGAGAGAGAGAGAGAGAGAGAGAGCGAGTAAAGAAGGATGAGACGCGCGAGGGGTGGGGTGAGGGTGGGAGCAGAGAGAGAGAGAGAGAGAAGAGAGGGAGAGGGGGGGGTTGGATAAAAGGCCGTGACTATGCGTCCTACATAAATAAATTCATAAGCGTCGGGGCTCTCCTAAGAAAATAATTCCATTCCGTTCCGACGTCCCGTAATTGCAATGCGAGATCAGCCTCGGAATCCGTAACTTTGTATTTTCTCTTACGCCTCTTTCGCGGTTCGAGTAAACTCGAGGCTTGAAGTAAAGTTAGGCAGTAGCGCTACCACTCGCTTAGTCACTTCGTCTCGGTTTCCTAAAATCTTTCCTCCTCTTCCTCCTCCGCCTCCTCCTCCTCCTCCTCCTCCTCCACCTCCTCCTCCTCCACCACGCCTCCCGTCATTCCCACCGACAGACTAAATAAACTCCGCGTCAATTTCGAATGTTCTCGCGGAAAGGTCTATAAATATGAGTTTTTAGCTCTCTGTCCCTGACTTTACCAAATTCTCCCCCTTACGCAATACGTATATTTATATATTTACACATATATTTACGTACCAGCCCGTGCGCATGTACGTATACGGCGAAAAAAAAAAACAAAACAAAACAAAAACGCTGTCTATACAGTACTGTATGCAATTGCATGCGGTAAGTGTACTTGCAGAGTAGTGCTCACACAGAGACACCGAATTCTAAAGCAAACACGGATCTCTACCGGGAATTCGTATTTCCAGTAAAACCTTATTAAATTTACTGCTACTCAAGTAAGCCAATAACTCTTTATACAATAATTCAGGATTCTTATCCAATTAGCCGCACAACGTCTGTCTAATTTTATGTATTGTTTTACAAGACCCGTAAGGGTCCAAAAGAAATACGAGGCTCTTCTTTCATTTCCTTTCCTTTTCTTTTCTTTCCTTTCCTTTCCTTTCCTATTCTTTTCTTTTCTATCCTTACCTAAGAGCAAGGGGAATACCTAGAAATAAATACGTATTAATTACGCGATCCCGTAAAAGGGAATCGAATTTTCTAAAACGAGTAATCGTTCCGCGATAAATGATCCCTTCTAGCGCATACGAAATGCCCGTTTTCCTTTTATCCAACGAGAGAAGGAGTACTTGAGGTAGGATGAGAGCTGCCGCTACCTGTGCCGCGAGCTAATTTATATTCGCTTGGGCGCTTACGTGGAGCCGTGCAAAATGTCGAAAAGCCAAAGGAGCAAACGATCTCCCATGTCGAGGGCTCGTTCTATTTCATACAGGTTCTATTGTACGAATATGCAGATCGAATTGAGGAAAGAATTAATACAGTTATGGGGTGGTGGTACGGGGAGGGGTAGGGGGTAGGGGGTATAGGAGGGCGTGAGGGTAAGGGGATACGAATTCTAAGACAATGGAAGATTATAAGAGAGTTCGTGGTAGAGTAAGTCCGCGCTATTCCCGAGCCTCGCTACTATCGCGGTAATTAAACGAGCCTCTAGATTCCCTAAAGGATAATCAGAATTTAAGGTTTACGGTACATCATATAAAAATATAACGAGAGACCTGAAAGATTTTCTTTTTTCAATAAGCCATGAGATCAGCACGAGCAGTTATCCGTGCGTAACATCTTAAGCATGATCGATGATAAAGGTCTCGAGTCTCCTTCCGAATCCTCCTACCCGCGTCCCTCCCTACCGACGCCTTCCCCCACCCGACAACGCCCCGTTGCCCCTCGACTCTCTACCAGGGTCGCGCATCCTCGGCGACAAGGTGGAGCGGCTCGGTCTGTCACACCCGGGCGATGCGGATCAACGAGAGAGGTGATTAGTGGGAAAGCTAAGTCTACGGCCGATCTCGTGACCCCCCCCCCTCCTCTCAAGCGTCGATAGCGTCCATCGATCGGCCCCATCGAGGACGATACTGCAGCCGGGGTTGCGAAACATCTCGGCATTCGAGCACTCGAATGAAAGCCAGGAGTCTTCTTCTTTTGCCTCCCGCCTCTACCCCACCCACTTCTCTACCACCCATGTCAGTGGCATACGCGGCTCGTGCCTAAGGAAGGTAAGAACGAGAAATACGAAGCAGCCACGGAATGACTGCTGGAAGCGAGCGAAGGAGCTGAGGGTGTGGGGGAGTCAGTGACTGGGAGCGATGGTAGGGGATAGGGGGTGCGCGGGTGGGGGTGGCTTACCGATGCAGCGTATATGCGCGTATCCGCGGGCGAGTAGGAGCGCGCGGTCCGAAGGCCGAGTACGTGCGCGACGCTTTTAAGAGCAAAGGAGAGAAGGAGACGGAGATGAAGAGATGAGAGAGAGAGAGAGAGAGAGAGAGAGAGAGAGAAAGAGAGAGAACTGGTCGCATTCCGCGCTCAGGACAAAAGAGGATACGCGCTTGATTACAACATTAATAAACAAATGAGCCCCGAGACGTATGTGGGCCTGCGCTGTTACCAGTAGTGGGAGTCTGGCTAGCGGCTGAGGCCAGCCAATGACGTTCGCTGGGCGGCCTGGAGGCGGGGTCTACCACCTCCAATCGCCGACGAACGAGCTTCGCGATACGTGTCGTCTCGCTCTATAACCCCGTCTCTCTCGCTCTCTCTCACTCTCTCTCACTCTCTCTCTCTCTCTCTCTCTGTCTTCTGATCTCTACTGTCGTCTTGCTCCCCTCTCCCTAACGCTCTGTAACTCGCTCTCTCTCTCTCTCTCACTCTCTCACTCTCTCCCTCTCTGTCTGTTGACTCGGCTCGGCTCGGCTGGCAGCCGCTCGGTACCCGACAGGGCAGGCCACGCCCACTACGTTCAAACGGCGACGAGGACGCCGCCAGTGTCCTGCTCGTGTCACACGATATTGCGGAAGGCCCGGGATAGGAGGGCTCTGGAGAAATTTTTCGGCACCTTGGACGGGGCTTAACTTTTCTTTTGATCCAGCAGTCGGGTAGCGCATACATACCAAGCACTGCTGGCATCACATATCGACCGCATACTTAGTTAGCATTACTTCATTTATCCAATTTACTTCAAGGCAACCCTACACCTCCACATCTACTTACAAACCACTCGATGTATTCCGTATATGTGCGTTTAATCTCCCTCGTCAGATTCAGAAAACATGCACGTCTCATTAGGTAATTGTGACATTTCCGCGAGCCCAGTAATAGGAAACCCGGTAATGGTAATTTTTAATGCCTTTGTGATTAGGAAATTTAAAAAGTCAGTCTTCTTTTTGTCTTTGTATTAGAAGCACTTTCAATATTTAGAAAGGCATTTCACTAGCACGTGTTGTGTAAATAAATGCTTTCGATGATTATGCCCACACACATAAATGGAGAAATTAATTATTTTGAGTGTAGAGTGAAATAAAAATATTAATAACGTTTGGAAATAAATGTTAGATGTCAAATAGTTGGCCGACCTGAGAAATTCATTGCTCAGGGCATTATAACATTTACTGATACTGAAATTTATTTATATTTTTAATTTGAGATAAAGTGCGCATTATATGTTCTTTAATATTGAAGGACATTCGGTTAATAAAAATAAGTATCGCCGTATCGTGAGCTAATAAAGTTGCAATTTGCATGGTCTTATTGAGAGATGACAGGTTGCCGGGGACATTAATATTTCGAAAAAAATGTCGAAAAATCAAGGCCTGGCCGACCTGGCGCAAAGAAAGCAAAAAGTCCCCGTCTTTTTTTCTATAAATCCCCTCCCCTGCCCCGACAAGGACCGCGACGACCCCTCGGCAACCTTTAGTAGAGTCCCGCGCGTCCGCGTAATACTCGTGTAAGCAGGCCCTCGGCTTTCTTTCGCTACCCTTTACCCGTCCCGCCGCTGCCGCACCCCCCCCCTCTCGCACTCCCACCACTGACAATAATAATTCCTCCCCGGGCCGTGTGCGTGTGCGTACGCATTTGAGCATCGCCGCGTGCTCGTGTGCGTAGTCATTTCAGTTGCATTATTGCGGCGACCTCCCGTTCAGCGACTGCGGAGCCTCCGTGGAGATGGGCCTGCTGCGTAGGCGAGGGAGTGAGGGAACGAGGGAGCGAGGGAGCGGGTCGAGCAAGTGCGGCAAAGGAGTGGGGCTACTTACTAGCCAAACACTTACGTTACTTAGGCGTTTTGCAGAAGGTGTGTCGAGCCGCCGGTGCTATCGAGGCGTTTAGCGGCTTTTACCTTTTCATTTAATTGGATATTAATCCCGATCTTAATATCGATTGTCCCGATGAAATTCAAAGGCAGCCGAAGTTGATTTTGAAATTGGCATGGAGCTATAATTTTATCCCGAGCTCATTGTAATAAAGCGCAAACGAAGGTACGGCCGGTTGACAAATTAGTTATAGAAAAGTCTCGAGCCATTGCATTATTTATATATTTAATAGAAAATTACGGACAATCTTTCTTAAAGTCAATTTATCCAATTCTACTGCTTATTATTATTATTATTATTATTATTATTATTATTATTATTATTATTATTATTATTATTATTATTATTATTATTATTATTATTATTATTATTATTATTATTATTATTATTATTATTATGTGTATTATAATTATTATTATCTGTTGTGTCTGCTGCTGCTGCTTTTGTTGCTCTTGTTGCTGTTGTTGTTGTTGTTGTTGTTGTTATATTAAATGCACAAGCAGCAATGATGCGGCTAAGGCTTTGCTTCAATTTTCAATAAATTTTCAAACTTATCTAGATTTAATCTCCAATCGGAAACTGCCGAGGCATTTTTTCTTTCCCTTTCTCCTTTTCTTTTTCATTATTCACATAATTCATTTGCTATATAATCGACTTTATAAGATTGATAAACTGGCCCTTCTATTAATATGACGCCAATGAAAAGTCTAGTTAATTTTATTTAATCCTCGAAACTTTCTTGTAATTACCTTTAATTTCATAAAACATATTACATTATAATTGCAACAATTATAATCTACTCGCGCAAAAAGTTTTATAAAACCAGTTCACATAAATACTTGCGTATGCATATCTATATACATAGATACATACATATATATACACACACATATATATATATATATATACATATATATATATATATATATATATGAACACGTAAAGCTGAACTTAATTATCGCCTTTGGAAAAAATAATTTAAATGAACTTCTAGGAGTTATGGCTACAGATATTAAAATCTAACGCGTAGTTTAAAATATGAAAATTCTATTAGTCTAACGTAACAGTTGTATGGATTTCAGTATAATCTTAATCATGTGCACTTTTTTTAATCTCATAATTATACGTACGTAAGGAATAATTTGTAAAGTATAATTTGTGTAATGTATTTTCCTATACAGATAAATGTTAAATTTATTTATTAAACTGGCTAATGTCGAATGTTTTATTACCATTATTATTATAATTATTATTACGACAGGGACTATTAATAAAATTATATTTAATATTGTTATTATTGTTTTTAATGTAGAAATTTGCTTAATATGCAGAGGCATATTAACAGTAAGTTGAGCGCTTAGCCTAATATGTTACAAAGTATTAATTGAAATAGTTTAACATTAGCGGAAATATTTTTTTAAAGGGAATTGGACGATAATGGAGCGAATGTGAATGTGAATGTGAATGCCAATGCGAGTGCAAAAACTTTTGTTTACTTTTTTCTTTAAAATGAGAATTTGACGATCGAGGGGAAATCATGAATCTTGCAAAGCATTAAAATTCGACATGCTTATTATAGTTTTATTGAAACGGGCATCGTTTGGCGTAATCGCCGCTACATTAATATAATACTCAAGGTTCTGAAATATTTTTATCATTGTTTAAATTCAATTGAAAAAGTTAAACTATTAAAAGGTAAAAGCATAAATTCCGATGGATTTAATGATGCAATAACCAAGTTGAGGGTATTAAAGAACGCGTGCCGACGCGAATAGTTTTTTACCTCCTTTCGATTTAAATCACTGTTTCAAACGAATTTCGTTATTAGCATAAAATCTTGGGAGTTAATAATATTCAACAAAGTAATTTGATGCTTAACAATTTAGGGACATCGTAGTCTCCTTCACGTTATGTATCTCTCGATGCGCTTTTACAGCCGCCGCCGCCGCCACCGCCCCCGTCACCACCTCCACCGTCACCACCTCCACCGTCACCACCTCCGCCGCCGCCTCCACCGTCACCACCTCCACCGTCACCTCCACCGCCGCCATGTGTCCATTCGGTTCATCTTCCTCTCTGTCTTTTACCGAGATCTGTACTGAGAGGGACAGACCATAGCCACCCAGGCATTATTAGCTTTCGTTATGCGCTTTATCTTCTTCGCTCGAAGCAAAAAGTGACCTTTGGGCTCTCTTGAGGAGTTCTGCTTTTTGTTGGTAGTGTGGCTCTTTTTTCTCCTCTACCCCTCCGCCCTATCCCCCTTAACCCCGACCCTTTCTTTCTTTCTCTCTCTCTCTCTCTCTCTCTCTCTTTCTTTCTCTCTTTTTGTTTTTATTAGTATTTACCCATTCATTCGCTCGTATCGTCCGCCTATTTCTCTCTCCCTCTAGCCCTCCCTCATCCCTCGACACCTTACATTAACGTTAATGTCCGCCTTACAATTAAGGAAAGGGGGACGCACGAAAAAAATTGACTATTAAGTATAAATTAAACGATGATAAAGAAAAATAAGGAACGAATGGGAGGAAAAGAAGAAAAAAGAAAAGAAAGACATGAAAGGGAAACTAGTGGCATTATTATTATTATTATTGTTATTATTATTATTATTATCATTTTCGTTATTATTATTATATTATTGTAGCCAGAAGGAATGTCTTATTATAATTAATTCAATAATTTTACGGGATACTTTTGCCAGTTTATAGGTATCCTTAAATTCTTGATGCATTTACACGGAACGCGTCTGTTCCATGCAATAAAATAATTCACATCTTTTTAATTCACATGAAAACATCACGTCAGGTGATTTACGTAAGTTTATTAATGAGGAAATTAGAAATAAGCTGAACCCCTTTTTATCGCGGAATAGCGAGAGCTCGAGTCTAATATAAAATGTAAAAAGAAAAGGCAAAGGATAAAGTATAAGAGGGAAAAAAAAATGATAGAGAAAAAAGAATAAAAGGAAGAAAACGGGCGGGAAGAAAGAAATACCTGTGAATTTGAAAGTTCGGTCTCATACTCATGTACCAATGAGCCAAGGATACGCTTATGTAGCAGCTAAGCATTTAATGGTATGACTGAAATTAAAGGAAAAGGACGTACTTGAGGTTTGCATTTTTGTTGATCGAGGCGGCCGGGTTTCGAGGCTTCGAGGCTTCGAGGTTTTCAAAACGTTCCACTCCAAATCTAATTACCAGCGGCACATGCACGCGCACGGCCCCTCTCCTCCCTCGCCCCTCCTTCCCCGTGTCCCTGCATCCGTACCCGCACCCATACCCGCACCCGCACCCGCGCCCACCCAATGCATATACAGTAAATTATTCAATTCACTATAGCAATTTAAATTCTAATCTCAGCGGCCATTAAAATATCTACGTACTTGTGTAGAATGTATAGACGCGGCCCTGTCACGTGGCTATGTAGATAAGCTTTATACAAAGAGTATCATTTTAAGAAATTCTCTAAAGAAATATCCGAGTCACTATCGTGTCAGATGTAAAGATAGACGCCGAGGTGAAAAGTGAAAAGGAGATAAATTTCAAAGTAGCATTATAAAAAGTAAAGTAAGCCGGTCCGCGGCTGGCTAGGGTGGCATGGTTTTTCTTAATTTACAATGGACACGATGGCGCTGGGCCGTAAAGCGCATGGGAGGAGTTGGGTCGAGGGCTCGGGATGAGCTACTACCCTATACCTCCCCCCACCGTCACCGCCACCGCCACCGCCACCGACACCGCCACCGCCTCCATCACCACGGCCACGATCACCCCAATAACCATCCGATCCGTCCACCCCACCTACGCACCCATCGACAGGGACGAACTCGGTAATAAAAATAAAGGCAAATAAATTAGAAATCGAATGGTTTCGTAGGGATAGAGCAGGGGCTTCTTAATCGCGTTGTTTCTTGGTGAGAGAGGGAGGAATAAGAGGAAGAAGAAAAAGAAGAGGAGGGATCGGTTCTTCTCGCGGCGAGTGTGGCCAGTTGGAGCAAGTATCGGAGCTCTCACCTGCCCCTCGTTTGAGCGTGCAGCGCGCATAAGCGAGGGAATCACGGATCCCGAGGGAGATAGGAGACGCCGTCCACGTAGCGGCAACGAGAGACATCGCGCGAGGCTCACGGTGTCGGGGACGGTGTCGGGGACGGTGTCGGGGACGGTGTCGGGGACGGTGTCGGTGTATGGGGTTCGGCTGTCCTCGGGTGGGAGGGAGGCCTGTCGTACAAGTACGTTCCGTATAAGCGCTGACCGGCTACCGAGCGACAAGGAGGTTGAACGAAAGCCGGTGGTGGTAGCAGCCTCGCCTTAATCCCCTCGAGACCTCCGAATTAGCCTCTCTCGCTCGTTCGCTCGACGAGTTCGCGGGCGCACCTCTTCCTGCACTCGGACGAGAGCCCGGGCGACGGATGGACTCGCGAGCGGAAGTAGCCCATTACCCGGGGCTTAATAGTCCGTGAAGACAATAGAATTACGCGGCGAATCGAATAAAAATCGGGGGAGACGAGCGACCCTCGGACGATGGCCGGGACGTGGCGGACCGCGACGGCCGCGTCTCCTCGGCCACGACGGGCGACCGAAATCTCCCGAGACCGAGGAGCCGGACAATGATGAGGCTCCGCTATCGCGGCTCGCTATCCGCTGCGTATCCCTCATCGAGGAAGCTGGGCTGATAACGGCCTCGATAACGGGGACGTACTCCCTCCCTCCCTCCCTACCTACCTACCTACCTACCTACCTACCTACCTACCTACCTACCTACCTCACCCGTACACTCGAGAGGGTACCGGCGGTACCGACGAGAGCGTCGGAGGAGCGGCCGGTCGCCCGGGGTTAGACGATGGGAGAGGGGAACTGGAGAGTGAAAGAAGACGATTCTCTTGGGTGATCGCTGTTCCGGAACGTTGATTAGCCGTCTCGAAGAAACGAGAAACGCTCGAGCGGGATGTCAGGGTGACCGGGGTACGTCGGGGGAACGGCGAAGGGGAAACCCTTTTCCTGTGCAGCACGAGCTGCATGCACTATGAGAAAAAGGAGTTTTATGTATCGAATGCGTCGCTCCTCGATTCCACGGCCGTAGGTGGACGGACGGACGGGGAGTCGGCGTGGGATAATGGCATTCTTTTTCGCCTCCTTTAATTGCTTCATTGACGATTTTGCTAAGCTTTGGGAGGGGCACGAGGGGCCCAAGTGTGCTCGCCCGTCACATTTTCACTTCGGTTCGAGGAGGAAATCGACATCTTTAGTTTACCGACGTTTATCCTCTTCCTCTCTCTCCCTCCCCTGACCCCTTCGCTATTGGACTCGTCGTGCATAAAGTCCCATACAGACCTCCTCCTCCCCCCGCCGCCGCCGCCGCCGCCGCAATTCTCTTTCCCTCTTCCCTTCAAACTCCACAAGCCAGGCAGCGGGAATTTCGTCAGGGGGCTAAATAAATAATGTCCAAGACCTCCTTAATGGCTACATTGTAATAATTTGCCGGTAATTATAAGGCGATTTTTATCTTTACGATTGCATAAAGCTTCGACATGTATGCTGCACTCAATTTATTTTAAATAAAATAAAGTGCGCGGAAGTCATTCCGCCCGATCGTTTTATTCTCCTGTCGGGTTTTAGTGTCATTTATCATTGCATTTCGAATGAAGAGCTATTACTTTTTATGCCTGTTGATATTTAACATGCATGAGAAGTTTTAAACAAATATAATGCCGCGAGCCATCAAAGCTCTCCGCGCCACCCTCCCGCCCCGACGCTCTCTAGCGCTGCATTTTGCAAAGATTAGCGCTCTTTTTTTTTCGTTTCGTCCATCCATTCTTTCTTTGTCCTCTGGGACTCGAATTCACAAGACAAATACGTAACGACGAATCACGGTCAAGCGCAGGCGCTTTAGTGAGAGTGTCCGTTGCTTAGCCATTTTTATACGTATTTATACGTAAAATGAAGCTCGAAACCGGAACTGATTTAAATGGCCCTAAAGAAGAGTGCAAGGAGTAGCTAATCCACGATAACCTTTGATTATTATTGTTTAAGGGGAAGGAGGGAGTGCGCGGTTTTACGTATCGATCGAATTGAGTTTGTTAAAAAAAAAAAAAAGAAAAAAAAGAAAAAAAACGCTTCATATGGCTTATTTGTAAAATCGTAATCAAACATTAACTGTAATGGCTTCCATTGGGCTGTGGGAATAATAATAATCATAATAATAATAAAAATAATTGTAATACTTGTAACAACAACAACAACAACAACAACAACAACAACAACAACAACAACAATAGTAATAATAACGATAATAATAAAGAAAGAGGTTTTGATTAAATGTCCGAAGAGATTGCGGTAGGAGTGCGCGATCACGGGTAGATATTTATTTTTCCTTAGTAGCCGGCGCATGCTAACTAGGCAAAAAGTCTCTTAAGTAATCATTATTTGTTAATAATGTCGAGTAGGTAAATATTAAACGGTCTTTAAGTAATGGCCACGAACTGCCTACCAGCGATTTCAATAACAAATACCTCTTTCCACCGAAAATTAGAATCGATCGATTAAAAAGCTTGTAGTGTAAAAAGGTGAGAGGGATCGATAAATCATTGACCGATATAATAGATGTGCAACAGACATGAGTTGCTTAAGTGCAATAATTATTGGCTTTTATCAGAAAAAATCAGGCCACCGAAAGGAAAATAAAAGGGATCGGATGACGTATAATATATATTGGCCGCGTACGGCGGACGTCCGTCGATACAAAACATAACGCACCTGTCACGAGCCTGTGTATTAATCCGCTGAAATATAGCAGGAAATTTCGTACAGCGCCGCGCGCGTGTACTCGTGCACGCATTCGCGTTTTTCATATTGAAAAATTCTCCCTGCCGAGTGAGCTGCTCTTTCTTGCTAATGAGAAGAAAAGGAGATGCCGTAATGGCGATCTGGAAATTACGAGTAGCTCGCGGACCCTCGCCTCCCTCTCTTTCCCCCTCCCAGCCCTCCCCCCTCAATGTCTCACTGTCTCTCTGTCTCGCACGTGTTCCCTGTACACCGTACCGCCGATCCCGGTCTCTCGCTCCTACCTCGGCTCCTACCTCGGCTCCTACCTCGGCTCCTACCTCGGCTCCTACCTCGGCTCCTACCTCGGCTCCTACCTCCTCCGCAAAGGCGAGCGTTCGCCCGCGCGCACGCACGCACGCACGCACGCACGCACGCACGCGCACCGTGACCGCGCGCGTTCCGCTCGGCAACGGGGGATGAAACTCGCCCGAGTGTTTTGCGCGCGCATACGTGTGTGAGTAGCTCTATCGACAGGAGAAAAAGGAGAGGACGTGGAATTTAAATGGAAGTACCGCCCACTTGCGTCCCAGGAGCGGGCGAATCGAGCGAGGAGCCGAGCGAGCGATCGATCGAAGGTCGCCATCCGGCTAGGCGGCAGGCGGCAGGCGGCAGGCGGCACCAGGCCCGGCACGGGGGAGGGGGAGGATGAGAAGGACAAGAACGACGACAAGTACGGGGATCCTGGAAAATCAAGGGACCGATCAGCGAGAGAGAGCCTCGACTCCCAAGAAGTCCCGAGAAGCGCTCCGAGCAGGTGAAGAGCTTGTATCGCGGTCCGGGAGACGACGGACGCGTACCCCGGGCGCGAATTTTCAATGCCCGGCCCCGGATCACCGGCCCTGATCATTATAACCTCCTCCTCCAACTACTACTCGTCGTCGTCCTCCTCCTCCTCCTCCTCCTCCTCCTCCACCACCCGAGACTCCGAGGAAAGTTCTACGAACGCGGCCGAACGAGCGCCACCCCCGCCTACTGCCTCCCGGCTATGGCCTCCCCGTCCCACCCACCGTCACCGTTCCCGTGGGCGTAAATGACGTTTCCCCGGAGTCCCGGGCACGATTAATTAGCTTAGGATTCGGACGGAGTCCCTCAAGGTGCTGGCCTCGACCGACTCTCGCGAGCGAGTTACGTCCCGCCCCGCCCCGACCAGCCCCGCTTTTACCCGGCTCGACCGACTTTCCGGTCGGGGACGCTTTTCTCATTTGCAGCGGAGATTACAGTCGGTTCCGGTTGATAGGTCCGATAAGCCAAGCACGAATATTCCTCGAAAATATCGTGGCTCGGGGCTACTTAAGCGACACTAAAAGCCCGAGGATCGGAATTCTTTTTCCCCGAACTTCCTCCCGCCCTTCCGCCCCCTGCCGCCTTGCCGCCCTCCTCGTCATCCTTTTTTTTTTTTTTTTTTTTTTTTTTTTTTGTTTTAACTTCCAACGCAATTACTCCCGTTGCGTAATCCCTCGGAAGCTCCAACTCGCCCTTTAAATAATTACCATTAATGTCTTGACTCGCAGTTTTATCTTATTTTTCTCTTTTTTCTCCCCGCCCTAACCTCCCCCCCCGCCCACCGACGTCATTAAAATCCGATCCGTAAAATATCTTACTTGGCAATAATTATATTCTACCATTACCATCCAACAGGTACGCCACCGAACAATCATTTCCCCCTCGAAAATAATGATCGATCGGATGCTCTCGTATGCTTTATGTACAGATCGAGAGCAACGGAACCGAGATTAAGAGTATTGCGTTAATGAAATATAAATTTAACTCCCTATACACAAAATTTGCATTAACAAAGGGGCTCTTGGTTTTTAAATCACGACGGCCAAACAGAATAATACAGGGGCAATTAGCCTCATGAGCGTCATGCATATAAGTACGTTACATTCCTTGTGTATAAATTCGTTTTACATTGACGGCTAGTCTCACAGTCCCTGCATGCGCAAACGTACATTCCGTCATTCGGATGAAAATTCAAGGAATACGGAATCTGGAACAAATATAATGGGATAATAGGAGGCTTTTCTCTAATTACGGGATGTTTTCTTTTAGGCGATTATGAGGAATGGAGCGTCGAGTTCAGCTATTTTTCTGAAGAAATTCAATCAGCAGAGTCCGGGCGGGTAGTATAAGAAGAAAAAAAAAAGAAGAAGAAGAAGAAAACCGCCGGATAAATCGCACGGAGTTAATATGTTTAATAAATATATTTGATATGAACAATATGGAATCTCGGTGCTGGTTCGCAAATGTCAGTAAACGACTTTACGACTAAAGCTTCGGGTAAATAAGGAAATCTCTCTCTCTCTCTCTCTCTCTCTCTCTCGCTCTCTCTTTACTTTTGTTGTCGATCCAGGAAAAGGGCTAGATTTTCACTTGTAAATACTCGTGCGTTGGAAGCGTTTCTTTCCGTTATCGTCGGTCGGGGCCGGCCCACGTGGTCCTTGTTAAGCGATAATGGCGAAAGTAGGGAGTAGGAAGGTAGAAAAGCAAGTGCATTCGACGATGGGAATTTCTTTTCGTCTAGAGAATCAATTAGCCGAAGCCGTACGAGACGGAATTTTGCTGGATAAATTCCCGTGGCGAGACTCGCCCCGAAGTGGAATAGTTATTACGTAGACTATAAGAAAGCCTCCCCCGAGTCCCCGTCCTCGGGCCTCGTCCTCGGGCCTCGTCTTCGGACCTCGTCCTCGGGACGACCTGCCGCACCGTCGCGCGCATTAAAACATCAGGTGATAGGCAGTGACGATCTCTCGGAAAAGGTCTTTAATTAAAACTTCTCAAAAGCTCGAGCCTTGGGAGACACGCTCACGTACACGTGCACACGAAAGCCGTACACAGCGCCTAATCAAAGGCAATTAAAAGAATCGTCAGAGATCGCGATGAAATCAGCTGCCCATACCGAGGCCTGCGAGGTGTACGAATTAAAATCGACCGTCTTCTTTCTCCCTCCCCCCCTCTCTCTCTATCTCTCTCTCTCTCTCTCTCTCTCTACCTCTCCCTCACTCACTCCCTCACTCTCTCTCTTTCTCTATCTTTCTCTCTCTATCTCCCTCGACCCGAGACTCGTACCCGAGACCCCGATAAGCGTATACGCGATCGTCCCACCCCCTCGCGCCTCCTTTTTCCTCCGTCTCAATCTCACCTTCCGTATCTCCGGCTCGAGTGTAGCATCTCCCTACCTATCACGTACCTCCACTCTCACTCACTCTCTCTCTCTCTCTCTCTCTCTCTCCATCTCTTTCTCTGTCTACCTTTCGCATGAAATCTCTTACGGCTGCTATCCCCTCCCCCTCCCCTACTTCGTCCCCCTCCCGGCCCCATCCTGCGCTCTCCCTAATTCAAAACGTGGAAGCTGTTGCCTGCCGCTGTTACTCGCCGTAGGTCTTTTAGCATAATCCCCGAGCGACAAGACGATGCTCAAGCATCGCCTCGACGAACACGGACACTTATTCCCCCTCCACCGGGCCCCGTATTTCTCTTTTTGCCGATCTTTATTTATGTCCTTCCGTTACTCCTATGCCCTTCGCCATCCAACCCCGCCACGCCCCCCCTTCCACAGCCAAAGCACAATTTTTCCCTCCTCGCATGTCCCCTGGCCCCTCCGCCCCTACAATTAGTTTATTACTATTCAGGCAGAGCTCTTATAATTGTCTTTCCTTATGCACGTATAATGAATGCCACGAAAGCACGCTGCTCCCCGACGAAGGTGTCCCGCGTAATTGGCCCTCCGTTACTCTAAGCAGCGGGTACGCTGCGCCGCCTCCCCCTGAGTAAACTCAATTAAGCGATAACTAATAAAGGGTGCGCCGGCCCTTCCCACCGCCGCCCCTCCCTCTTGACGGAGCCGTAACGATTCGTCACGTGACAATGAGGATCGCGAGGCGATTTCCTCGGTGGGGGTGCGGGTGGCCAAGGTAAGGGAGGCTAAGGCCCATTAGGAATCGCGAGATTAGTTGCCGATCCGCGGACTCCTTCTACGTGGCTTATCTACGCCCCGGGGCGAGGGCACACCTACGACGGTCAATCTCCGAGGAGGTGTGCGCCTCCATCCGGGACGACGATACCCCGGCGTACGGTAGCGGCGGCATCGGCTTGTCCGATCATCCTCCTCACCCTAATGAAGCCTGGTTTATCTAAAGACTTTCGATTCCCAGTATAAAGCAGCTCCCCTCCCACGACGGCGGAGACACCTTCGGCCGGCGTACAGGCGCCGTCAAAAGCCAAGTCAGGTGTGGGCCCGATCCTTTTCCCTTCTGCCCTCCTTCCGAGTCGGATCGCCCACTGAGTCGAGCCGCCGCCGCCGCCGCCGCCGCCGCCACGGCGACGTACGACCACTCGTCCCTCATTTTTCGCCCTCACTTATTTGTCTCCTAGCCTGGGAATCCGGCTTTGTTCCGGGATCCGGGCATGCCCTCGCCCCACGATCCTCATCGGACGCTCTACCGTGACCCCTACCCCGCTCGTTATCCCCGTCCTGCCCCTCCCATTACAAGTTCATTATTATTACTTAGCTCGGTAGTTAATACCGAGGCCACTCGCCACTCCTTTCATTTCGTTCGCAACTCATCCTCCCCCACATCGCAGCCCGCTACTACGATTATTCTATAGGAATAGTCCTCGTTTGAGCCGAATATAAGGAAATCGGTCCTCCCGAGACACGAGGTTTCGTGCCTCGAACATATTAAAGCCAGCCTAGCGAAAAAAGTAACTCAGCGAGATTGGCTTAATTATTGCGGGGGAGGGACTGTCAAAAAAAAAAAAAGAAAAAGAAAAAAAGAAGAAAGTGATGGGCTTAATGAGAAAGGTCGTCGCCCTCGTGGTCGGGAAACCATTCCCAGGGAGTGCGATTCATCGCGGCCGATATCGGGACTACGATGCCCGGGAGTGAATAACGCGAGGCTCGCGCTGTCCGTCGAAATAATTTCCCTCTGCGACTGTACGACGACGGCGACGCTCGGCGAACTCGGGCCACCCAACGCCAGGGGATCTCTGCCCCCTCCCCCCTCCTCTCATCTCCACCATCGCCCCCGCCTCACTCTCTCGCTCCCCCCCCTCTCTCTCTCTCTCTCTCTCTCGCTCACGGCCTCTGTGGCTCCCACCGGAGGGAAGGAGAGTCTGAGTCTCGCCGAGCATGAGGTCGCTCTTCGGATAAGCGGGGTTGGGGAGGACGGGGTGGAACGGGGAAGGATCTTCGGTGGTAGGGAGAAATCCATGATGTTAATTTTAACTTAATTAAGGCTTAATTGAGAGAAAACAGTATAGGCTGCGATCTGGCGCGCGGTCGCCCGCTCACCTCGACGTAGTCGCTGTACTCCCCCCCCTCCCCCAGCGAGCCGCGAGTCCCACATCTGCAACGCAAATACGAATTTGAAATTTTAAAAATACCGAGGCTCTACCACGACGCGGTTATAGGTGGCGGGGGTGGTGCGACCCGTCGTCGATCGTGGTCAATTAGAGGACTGCGTGAGATAGGGTACGAGTCCGATAGACGGACAGAGACGGACGTAGACGGACATAGACGGACCGCCGAGACGGTAAGCGAGCGATAGAGAGAGAGAGAGAGAGAGAGACTGAGAGGGAGATAACGTCGGACCTTGGTATCCTTCCCCTCAACAAAATATGTTTTGCCCCTCTTCTGCCAGACACACCTAAACCATATAAGTCGAGATAGTCTTGGTACTCGGAATGATTACTTATGCAATGACGCTAACTAAGATGCTCAGGCCAGACGTTTATACTTAATTAAAAGAAGCGTTTAGTACCTCGAGAGAGCTTTTTACTCCCGATGAATAATCGCTTTTCTACGATCCTCCAAATGTAATTACGAAAGGAAAGCTACAGTACGTCAGCTAGAAACTTTACCGACCCCCTAAGCTGTCCGCATATTTCCATAAAGTATAATAAAAAATGGATATGTCCATTATGGCTGGGATCGGTGATGCGGGGACGACGCTTTACGTGGTCTCGGGCCTATTCTCGTTACGAGGACGCGTCCGCTAACGGCTATCGACGAGCGTTGAGTAAACGAGATCGATAGCCGCTGGATTGCTTTCCAAGAGCTCCGAGAGCTCTCGCCTCTTAGACAACCGCCTTGCAGTAGTTAGTGGACGGAGCTCGGCGTCGGGCCGTTCCGTTCTAAAATATTCAAAGGAAAAATAGGAGTCGCGGTTAATTGGCATTCGGGACGAAGGAGGGATTCTGAGAATCCGGAATAACGAAACTAATGAAGTAAACGCCGGATTTTATCGGTGAAGTCTCTTTAGGGGGCTATTGGGAGGGGTGGTGGCTGGACGGGGGGCTGGGAGGGATGGGATGGATGGAGGGTGGGAGGGATGGGGTATGGGGGGGAGGGAGGGAGGGAGGGAGGGACACTCCGAGGCAACGGATAGCGCGGGATTTTTAAAACGGGGACGTCGAGGACCCCCGTCTCCGCCTCTCACCCGCGGCCGCCGCTCCCGACCGCACTCGCGGGCCTATTTTACGAGCTGGCCAATCAAGGGGGATTATTTATAAAGGCCAAAGTCCAAGGAGCTCGCATCTCCCTCTCGAATAAAAGATAATGCGAAATGGAAGGTCTGAAATGTCCGCGGGCCTCTGCGTTGACATACTCGATATATTTCATCGCGCGCAACAGATGCACACACTCATCCGGCAATCCCCGATGCAATCTCAGCCCTCACCTCACCACGTCAAACCTCCCTACCCCTCCCCCCTACCCCATATCCCCGCTCCTTAACCCCCGCGCTCGTATTTTTCGTATCTTCGCTTCTTTAAAATTATTCAAAACATTCGCGGCGGAATGGGAGATCGCGCGCATCAGATACAGTAATGACCGCCTAGGATTTTTCCTGTGTCACGGGACGGCAGCGGCAACGGGTTCCCTTCACCCCGAGGGGGATAATTAGTCACTCCCCCACCTCCCACCTCACGCTTCTTTCTCTGAAGCGCAGATGTTCTTTCGCGCCTTCACACCCCCTATCATCTCGTTCTGGTTCTGCCGAGGCTGCTCCTGCTGTTTCTTCTCCTACCTCTGCCTCCTCCGCCACCTCCTCTGCCTCCTCCACCACCTACGGCGCCGCATAATCGTGCTCACGGCCTCGCTCGCTCCTCGAATTCCCCGTGGTTCCACGCTCGCTCCTTCGTGGGGCTGCTGGAAAAACGCGATCCCGCCATGTCAAGCTCCACGTTTCGCCGCCCCTCCTCGCGATAAGTGCCCTTGCACGCAAAATCGCTCCCTCATTTTCTAGCCGCGAGGGGCGGGGGGGGGGGGGGGTAAACGACGTTATGACAAGTCCTCGCTCTGATAAATATTAATGCCGACGCTTCGGCTCTTCTGCCTTTCTCACGCTTCGATTTATTCACCCGCTGACTATTCGATATTGTAATTTCACGGCAAATCACTCATGTTATAAAAACAATATTTCTTCGATTAGATAATATTTATTAAAATTAAAATTAAGCCAAAGAATCAGCTGAAATGCCGGCATTCAAATAAAACTGGCCAATACGTAAACACAGCGCCGGGAATAATTAAATTAAACTAAACAAATAAATCCGTATAAGCTTATACGTATACGCGTACGTATAAGCGTATCCGCCGGCGTACGCAGGCGCGCGCGCGTATGTGTATTAATGATAGAATGTGTACGGCTGGCAAATATGAAAGTTACAAATGTAAATTGTGCCTAGTCTCGGTCAATATTAATTATCCTACCTTTAAAATATCATTCCGAGCTTGTAGTGATTAATACTCCAATTTCCATCATAAATGATATCAATTATAAATTATGCAAAAGTTTTGTTCTCCGGCAATTTTTAATTACATCTCCCACGAACGAAATGATAGCCTTCCGAGGAGGTACGTACGAGTAATTATAATCTTTCGCTTAAAATTCATGTAAACAAGGTCGGCCGTCGAGTGCAAGAGCCGATCGCGGGGACATTTATTGTTCTGGGAGTGGTGGCGGGTAGGGGATAGGGTAGGGGATAGGGTGGGCGAGTGGGGGTGGGGAGAGGGTAGGATAGGGGGAGGTTAGATGGAAATGAGGAGGGGACGGGAAGCTTAAAATAATGCATTATGGAAGCTGGGCTTATGGAGGAGCTGCAACGAATCGGCTTCCAGTAGGATCGCGAGCTCGTCCGCGCGGCTTCCTCCTCAAAGCACGTTAAGTCCTCGTAACAGGTATTGCGCGGCCTCGTAGGAGGTTGGGGGGGGGAGGAGAGGGTCGACGGGGCTAAAATAAAGAATCGGGAAATGAACGCGGAGGCGAAGGCGGCAGGCTGCACCGGTGCTCACGTTCGTTCCTTCAATGGGCTTCGGTTAATTTGAAACGTTACACGGGCCTCCGTATATCCCCTCTCCCGTCCGCTCGCCGCGGAGCTGCGCGTATGCGCACGAAGTCGATAGGAGCCGACGCGGTGCGGTAAATCAAGCCGCGAGCCTCTGCATCCAGCCATCGATACATATTTCGCGTTCCTGCCGATCGTTAAACGCGTCCATCCATCGGCTCGATCAAACGATAAGTCAGCTATACTCCGAATGTAAATACGCCCCGACGAGAGCGACTTCTCGTTCAACGCATCCCTTTACCAGCTGCGCGCTGCTGCTCGTCACCTCCTCCTCCGCCCCCCCCCGTTCCACCCTTGCTCCACCCTTGCTCCACCGTTGCTCCTCCTCGAGCATCGTACGGAGACGAGCTCCTTGTATTATCTTAATAGTCAGGGTCTTGTATTATCGGTCCACTATGAGTTCCCCGTTCCGCAATGAGCGTTCGAGGCCTCCCTCCTTTCGAAAATCCCGCGGAGCCTGTGATTTTAACGAATTAAGAAATTCTATCACCTCGGTAAGGACAGCCTAGAGCCACGGTAGATCAACGGAGCGATCGACCGTCGCGGGGATCACGAGGCAAGAGCTCTGGAAATACTCAGATCGACTCGACGAGTCCCTTGTATTTTATCGGGACAATGTATCGGACAGCGATTTCCTGCCTCCATTGTATATTGGGAAAGTATCAATGTTTCCAGCTAGTTCGTTTAAATTTACAGGTTTGTTAACGCGTAGCTCGAGCCAAGTCACAATAACGCGTTGCGCACTCGATGGAAGAGTGAGTGAGCGAGGCGAGTGAGCGAGGCGAGCGAACGAGTTAGAACGCGACAATGCCGAGACTGTAAGCCGAGCGTTAATTCATCCCCGGAGTGAAATTGAGCGGGTTATTTTGGAAAAACGTAGAAATACAATTGCACAAGAGACATCGGACACGTTGGGACACAAGAGAAACTAAACGTTCCTTACAATCAATCGCTCGACAATTCCTAGTTAATCCGAGATAAAAAGCTCTCTCTCTCTCTCTCTCTCTCTCTCTTAATGGACGAATATAAAAAAAAAAAACAAGGTGTGAATATCAAGGCCGTCCATTGTATTTTACCTTTTGGTCCTTGTCTTAAGTCGATTATTATTATACTCGGCCGCATTCCTTCCTCCCTCACTCGGCATTGGAACAACGGCCCCAAGGCTCACGTATCCTCTATCGGAGACTTCGCCTATATTCATATATTCCGATACTTTTCTACTTTTCAGAGCCGAGAATTTCAATATTGCACTTCCTAGATAACTTAAAACTCGGATTCGTCTCGCGTGCGCGCAGAGCGATGGAATATTAAAGCCATCGACGTATTTTTTATATTCCCGTATAATTATTGGCTTGCAGTCGGCACCGAGACGGTCTCACAGTCGCCACACACACACACACACACACACACACACACACACCCAGCGCCTCATGCTCTCAGCTCCGACCCCCGGCCCGCCCGTCCCGCCCGCCCCGCCATCTGCCCCACCCCGACGACAATAAAACTAGCAAACTATCAAGGCTATCGTTTCCGAATAAAATAATCGCCCAGATGTTTATAAATTCAGCGCCGCGGGCTTCAAAATTGATAATATTTTATACTTTAATTTATTGTAGCCGATCTTGGCCGTAATTTATGGATTTTAAGAAAGCAAGGAACGGCTTAGCCGAAGCAACGACGATTCAATCGAAGCTAGCATTAAATTGAATAAAACGCTCGAACGTAGAATAATCGTATTTTATTTAATGCAGATCAGCGTACGCCGAGGTATGCAGGCGTAAGTAATGCTAATAATGGCCGGCCGGGCTATAAAACAATTAAACGCGCCGGGTGCGGGAGAGTGAGGGAGAGAGAGCGAGGATGGGGGGGGCGGGGGCGGGGTAGCAACTCTTTACGGGAGTTTAAGGCAAAGAGAGCCTCCCTCTCCGTGTACGCCCGTGTACGCCCGTGTACGCCCGTGTATTCCCGACGGTATAATTACATCGGGAAAAATAATATTATAATTAGTGTGCGGGCTCTTGAGTTCGGCTGCGCGGCTCGGCCGATAAAAATTCACGGCGCGTAGCTGAACGGATAAACAGTGAGGATAAAAGGAGGGAGGTGGACTCGGCACCGAACGTTTATGAAAATTGAAGAAAGCCAGTCTCTCGGAAAGGGCGACTCTCGACTACTCTGTTTAAAAAACACTTCATAAATCCATCGATGATAGTGGCTCTCGTCGGCTGCGCGAGCCCGGACGGGCCTGCTAAGGGCGGGGGCAGGGCCGGCGAACAAGCGCTCATTGAGCCGCGCGCGGTCCGGCGGTCGAAGGGGCGTAGGGGCGAGGGCGGTAGGAAAGCGCAGCTCGTGAGAGGCAGGCAAGAGTCGCAGTTTTATCGGAAATGTCCCGGAGCGCGGCTTCTTCGCACTCCGGCTTTAATTTCTTTGTGCGCCCGAGGGCCGAGCCGAGCCTTGCCGCACGGACCGCTTGACGTCACTTCCGTTTCCTGGTGGGCATTGTGCGTAAGGCGGGCCGGGGACGCGTCGCCGTTCATTTTAATCGCGTGCGATCCTCGTAAGACGGAAAATGCCTCGGCGCTTTAGTAATTGTATGTGCTGGTCGCGGCGGCGATGAACCGTTCCGAGCTCGACTTTACTGCTTCCTTCCCTCCTTCCCCTCCTGCCCCAGTACTCTCACCCTCCCCACAGCTCCCCGTCTGCCCGGTATTTTTTAAATGCCGAATCCCCGGCCGGCCTCTCCCGTTCACCTATACTCCCGGATAAATCTCTCGAGCCCCTCCTGCACTACGAATACAAATTTTAACTTTATTCTCCTCCGCTACTCCTACCCATTATTGCTCTTGTTTTTCTTCTTCTTCTTCTTCTTCTTCTTCTTCTTCTTCATCTTCTTCTACTTCTTCTTGTTATTATTATGACAATAATGCGCGGCTCGCAAGGGAAGGACGTCGAAACGAAATTATTTATGATAATGGATATTAAGTTTTATTTAAAAAGCGAGTATAGGGGCCGCGCACGGCCGCGCCACCGTAGCTTACGGTAATCGCTTAAAAGGTGTTACCTTCTAACTTCCAATGCATAATTTATGGTTGTAATTATAGCAAGGAGAGCTTTATATACATATATATATATATCTAAATGCTGGCTAAGCCAATTGAAATCTTATTAATGCGACGGTATTAGCATAAGCGTGCACTTCAATTAACCGGCCTTCCTTCCTTCCTCACTTCTTTTCATTAAACAAAGGATAAACGGCTCTTTTATTTACTTATTTATTTATTTATTTATTTATTTATTTACTTATTTATTTATTTATCCGGGACGACTCTCTCGTCGTCGTCCGTGTTAATATGGGATGAAAAATGGGCGTGTGCGGAGAGGGGGAGGGAAGGGGCGGTTAGATTGTATTTGTTGGGAAGAGCCGAGGGGCGAGATGATAAGGAAGAGCGCTTGGGTACGTATTCCCTGATAAATTATTGGAAATTCCTTGGTTCTTTGAGAAGGTGGGGGGTGGGGAGCGAGGAAGGGAGAACTGGGGGTAAGGCGTAGTTGAGGTTTGTTTAAATGCCGAAGGATAATAGTGGAATCGGCAAGAGGAGTCCCGAGAGGGTATTTAAACACTTGGCATTTAAGTAAATTTGAAGGATCCGTAGCCGTGGCGAATGGCAGAAAGTTTAGAAGCACAACGCGCAGGGGGAGATGAGATAATGCAGCAACAGGTTGGACGGTAATTCCTGCCTTGTAATAATAGTATTTAAAATCGTTTGAGTTTAATTTAAAAGCATCTAACTAGGAAAGCGAATTAGGCAAGAGCCGACTGATTTTAAAATCGTGTAAGACGTCCTGAGCGATGATTATCCACTAATCGCGGCATCCTCGTAGGAACGGCGGAGGCGCGCGAGTCCCTTTCATCGGCTTTTCTCCCGGCGTAGCGGCCTACCGAGGGGTAGGATAGCTTCGGAACCTCCCCCACACCCCCCAACCCACCCCCTACCCCGGCATTCCACGGGGATGCCCCGGCAATTAAACATCTCGGCGTTATCTCGGCTCGCGTCTCGGATTGCCCCGGGTAGAATGTAACTGCCGCGCTCTCGTGACCCGGCCGCCGGTCAAATTTATTTTCGGATTACGGGCCGCCCTCCCTCCCTCGTCCCTCAAACGCCAGGAGCTGTGTGCCATTGGCCCGGAAAAATTACCGACAAACTACCTCGGTGTCTATTGACCCCGTGCCGAGAGGTTACTCGCTCCCGCTCCCGCTCCCGCTCCCGTTCCCGCTCCCGTTCCCGCTGCCGATCCAGCACAGCCGTCCCCCGCCGTCCCGGACCCTCTCAAAAACCCAAACGGCCGACCAGCTGCGGCCGCGCTCTCATGATTTAAGCGCCCCGTTCGAGCGCCGCGAGACCGTCGCTCCAGCTCCCTATCAATTATCTATATCTATATCCCCCTTGCCTTTAAATACAGCCTTTTAAGGCCTTGCATAATTTTCTTTAATGAGATCAGCATCACCTGGCCGGATCCCGACTTGCATCGTTAGCCTTTACGTCCGGCTATCCGTTCATTAGGTTCGGTCTTTGCTCCGCCGATTCGATTGCCTTAAACCGACCTGACCAAACGCCAACGTCCAACTCGTCTATTAATATTCGATGATATTTCACGCGAGAGCAACGCTACTGATACTGATACCGATCCTACGATATTAGCCAATCACAGCTACATTGGCTATTTCGTGTAGGTTTAATGCGCTTCTCCAAGGTCGGCGTGATAATTAACGGAGGGGTGAGGACGTCAGGCTTAAATGATTGAATTTTGCCTTTATCTGTGAGAGCAGATCGGTGCTCCGGGCCTAATGTGCGAGTCGTCCTATCGCTTCATCAGCCTACGAGAGCAGCATCCCGGCACTTTCAGTCCCGATCCTTCAGTCCCGTCCTCCTCGTGCAGACTTCCCGACTTCCTCAAATCTTCCCAAGCTCCGGGCCGAATTCCCAGTAAGCCAAAGGTCGGCGGAGGAAGACTCTCCCGAAAATCCTCGTGGGCGCGAGTCGACAGAAAAATATCTTGCAAATAAGGTGCTTAATGGCAAGGGGGTGAGGAGGTGGATGGATGACGGGTCTTGTGAGCGAAGAGAAGGAGAATGGAGGGGGGGGATAGATTATTTCGAGCGAGTACAAAAGTTTACGTTTCTCGTTGGTCCCGGTTGCAGTGGAAGCGTATTCGCGCGGCCAAGGGTCGGCGGGTGGGCGACGGCGGGTTCGCGATGGTTGGTGGGGCCGGGGGGCGAGGGATGGAGGTAGACGCGCGGTTCGGCGCATGACTGATTGGCGGACTCTCGTGATGAATCGCCCCGTTATAATTCCTGACTTAAACTGATGATGAATTCGTCCTCCTCCTTATCCTTCTGCTAAAGCCGTCCCCCGCTCCCTCCTCCCACCCTCTTGCCCGGGCCCTCCTCTCTGCCCTCCTCGGACACCCATCCACCCATCCACCCAGCCAACCCCGGCCCTACTTCCCGCCGCCTACGTTTACCTAAGCCTCGGCGGCACTCGTCCTTGGAGATGGGCCGCGGCTGCTCTGACCACTGGCCGTACACCGGCTGGAAACTTATATGCGCGGATCAACATAATAAGTAGCGGCGCACACGTGGCCGCGTATTCTCGATATTCCTCCCAGTTTGCCCGTCCCTCCTCTCATTGTTTCGGCTGCGCTTACATGCGCCCTTCCGAGAACGGCCGCCCCTGTTCATTGCACGCTAATACGTCTACTCGCCGTTTATTCGGGAGGGGACTTAAATCCCTCTTCCTGCTACCTCCTCCCTCCTCCTCCTCCGCCCTCCTCCCTCTTCCTCCTCCGTGTATTTATAGGCGGTATTGATAATTGCTCGGCTATGCGGCCCTGCGACTCGACCCCAAGACCGCGAGGATTTCCTTCAGCTCGTAGGGAAAAGGGCCGGGATCGTCGTCGGTTCGCGAGGAAGGCCCACTGCTTCGGGGCCGTTCGTCTCGGGTGGCTCGCTCGTAGCCAAGGCCGAGTCCGGAGCCAAATTAGATTAATGCCGGTTGACTCGCTTTTATTGCATCGCATACGCCCACTCGTAGGCGAGGATAAGCATAAGGAAAGATATTTTAACAGATAGAGAGGGAAAGAAAGGGGGAATCGGCATAATTTGCTCGCGCAAATTAACTTTATAATCGGCCCTATAAATCATATGAAAGCCAGAAAGGCCAAACCGACGTTTGGTAGGAAACCACGCTCGATCGGAGTCGCTCCGGAGTTATTGGGGTCGGGGTCCGGGGAGGGGTCGGCGAAGAGGAAGGGGGCAGAGGGGAAGGGCGGCAGGGGGAGTAGGGCGCTACGATATGCCCGTGCCGTTTTTAAACAAAACTTCCGCAAAGCAAACAAAAGGGGGATGGGCGAGGTTGTGCCAGGGGAGGGCGGAGGGGCGGTGGGGGCTCGGAGGCTCAGAAAAAAGGAAATTCATACGAAAAGGCAGACAGCGGCGGCGGCGGCAGCATGAGCAACAGCAGCAACAGCAGCAGCAGCGGTTTTGTTTTTGCTCTTTTAAGGAGGCTGAGCAAGAGGAGGTGGAAGGAGCCGGAGGCGGAGGTGGAGGCGGAGGCGGAGGAGGAGAAGGAGAGGGCCGAGCTGCGCCCGTGTCGTGAGTCCGTACACGACTCGTAGATGCGAGCTGATAAGCTCCTTGAGCGCTCCTGAGTGAACTGGGATCGGCAATTTCGAGGAATCGCTCGCGCGGGACAGGATACTACTCTCCCGGGGGAGGCCTCCTTACTTTCCGCGGAAATCTTTATTCTCTTCGGACGGTCTGGGGCGGTCGCGCATTCCACCCGCCGCGAAGACAATGAAGTGAAGCAAGCGGCCTTATCTCCGATCTCTGATTATTCTTATTTTGCATAGTTGGCTTTACTTTGAGAGTCGGAGATGGGTGGGGGGGGGAGCCTTTTTAACAAATACATCGGACTTGAAAGCGGAGTCCGAGCGCTGCGTCGACGGCGGCAAGGTCCGGGCGGTCTCTCTCTCTCTCTCTCTCTCTCCTCCTCCTCCTCCTCCTCGCCCCGCCTTCCTCCAACAACCCTATCGTCCCTCCGATCCTAAGCGCGAGGGAACAGCCGCCGACCCCCCGACCGCCCGACCGCCGACAATTGACATCTATAATTGGGAGGCCGCTGTATAATTCAATCACCGCACTGACTCTTTACGTTCTTACTTGCGAGGAGGCGTGAGCAGGTATGGACGGGGCAAGAGGGCACGGCGACGCTCTTATGCTAATGATTCACGCCTAGCGGAGGTAAGAGGCGATTGGGTAAATACGGCGCTGGCGAACCGATTATGAACACGTTATTAACTGTCTTCTCTCTCTCTCCCTCCCTCCCTCCCTCTCTCTCGCTCTCTCTCTCTCTCCCTCCGTCCCTCGATGGGGGCCCACCTTGTCAATCGGATCGTCGACCTCCTGGCTCGTGAGCGCGCTCGAGGCCATTCGAGCCTAATTCCCTTGACAACGTAATCGGCGCCCGGATCGCCCGGGTAATGACGCATTAAGCCGATAATTTTTCCCCGAATGCGGCCTTGCCTCGGACGTAGGGTAGGACTTGTACCGGTAGCCGATAGGCGGGTGCCGGTTCCTCCTTATTATTTCCTTCCTTACTTTATGAGCACTTCTCCGATGCTCACGGTCGCTGATCGAC
Organism: Ceratosolen fusciceps; assembly: GCA_018883505.1. NCBI lineage: Eukaryota > Metazoa > Arthropoda > Insecta > Hymenoptera > Agaonidae > Ceratosolen > Ceratosolen fusciceps. Next base: position 15,598,983 of record RCIC01000002.1, on the reverse strand, counting down.
AGGGCCCCTCGATGTCTATCTTTCTCGTGCTCCCCCCCCCCTCTACCAGCCCACCCCCCACCCCATCCAGACCCCTAACTATACGAAAAGGATAGCGAGTCCCCTCGGCTCCACTTGACCTTTTAATTACCCGGCACCCTTGTCATTCATTACCCAATTATTTCCTATACCTATTTCTCGTTGATTACGCAGCTTCCGTCTTAGCTCTTTCTTCTTTGACTTTTCTCGCAATGACAACTCTCGCTTCTCGATTGTACTTTTATTAAATATCGTGAATACAATTATTGTCGTCGCAGCCGCGATAGCCGATATTGCATTTCAAGTCGCATTTGTCGCTGTAGCGAGGCTTGATTTATCATCAAACAGTCTTTGAAAATGCATTCCTTCCTTTTTCGTATAATAAATATACTTCCCGTTGATACGATCATGTTTTACTTCAATGTAAATATATGTAATTATCATATATAGTAAACTATTCGAGAACTTTAATTACTTTTACTCAATCTTTCCATTGATTGAACATTGATTTTACTTTGAAGTCCTTTCACTTCCTCACAATTCACCTTATCCCTCTTCTGACTTATTATGATTTCTTATTAAAAAAAAGTCTATTGAACCAGATTTCCATTTCACATTAAGGGAGCGCATAAAAATGCATAATCAAGCGTGGAGAAAGATCTTGGATACCCCTCCCTCTCACTCTCGCTCTCGATCTCGCTCTCTCACTCACTCGCTCGCTCACTCGCTCGCCTCCCTCTGCTCTCTCCCTCCCTATCACAACGAGCGAGGTGGAAAAATAAAGGATTGGAGAAAAAGTTCGTTTTATGCGAGGTTCAATTTTTTTCAACGCGAAAACGTGTGTAAACAATGGGGGAGAATGAAATATATCCTTTTTTCGGATTGCCGGCTACTAAAACGCCCAGCGCGGAACGAGAGTTACACATTTCTCCTCACGCAGCTCGAGATATAGTCATTAAATGCATATGTTCGACAGGCGAATTGTAATTTGCATTGTAGTGTCATAATAAGTAGTTTGCTCGTCCCTCGTCCCTCCTCCCACCACCTTACCGCGATCCGTCCGTCCGTCCGTTCGTCCGTTCGTCCGTCCCTCCGACCCTCGGTACGTCCTTCCATCCTTCCTTCCATCGCGGCCCCGTTCGCTCCTCTTCACACTTTCCTCAGCTTCCGCCCCTTCCCCCCCCCACAATTTCACTTATTCTCACTCGCCCGACCGCTTTCCCTCTCGTCCGTCACTCCCCTTCGCCGCGCCCCGAGAACCGATCAATCAGCAATTTTCTCACACAACCAGCGACTTCGTACCGCTCGAAAAAATCCAAACATTCGAGTGCTTGTAAATAGTCGGACTGACTGTTAAGCGATTTGTTTAAAGAGAGAAAAAAAAAAGAAACGAAAAAAAAAAAAGAAAAAGAAACAGAAAATCTATATAGCGAGCGATGCTACAAATAATAATCCGAGTCGATATTCAACACAAACGAGTTCGTGTTATTCTCCGTCAACACAACGTATTGGAATACCAAACGAAAGATTCACTCGGTTGCCGCGGAGCGAAGCCTCGGCACGGGTGACGCGATTCCTTTTCGAGGGCATTTCACGAAAATATTAAATTCTGTGGTGAATTAACGAGAGCGCCAACGGTCCGGGTCAGTCGCCGCAGGACAAGGAGTTAACGAGAAATTTTGCAAACGTCCTTTAAAAATACGAAATAACAATCGCGCATCCTAAACAGTTAAATCTGTGGCGTCGGGGGGACAGGGGCGGGACGGGGCCTAGGACGGCAAGGGGAGGTGGTGGTGGTGGTGGTGGTAGAGGGGGTTAAGGCTTTTATTTCAATATTGCCATCAATTGACTCAAATGACTGCTGGAATTTTTACCTAACGAGCCTCGGATGCTTGGATTATATGGATTATGTGGAGTTATAATAATGGATTCATAACATTTTTATATCATCATAAATCTGTCAACAATTAAGTTACAGCCAGTGCTAAAAACCATACTGTACAAACATAAATAAAATACACATTTTCGATTTATCGCGATACGAATAGAAAGCTAAAGCTCGAGGTTTTTGGTTATAAAATTCAAGGATTCGAATGCATCTCGGGAATGCTTGATTGCCTCGAGTTGATTGCTTAGGCAAATATCCCAATGCTTTAATCGTCCTTATACACTAACACTTATAAATGCAGAGTGTCGTCTGTTCTGCGCCTATGCAAGGATTTAAACGCTTTGCGAAACTTGTAGCGAAAACTCTTTCTTAAAAGGATTGAATAAGAAAAAAGATGAAAATGAATAAGGGACGAGAGGGAGGTACGTTAAACGTCTTCAATTTCCAAGAGACTGAGGGCTCACTTTCGTTCTAATAAGTAATATCTCTTTCGGGTTTTAAAATGGAATGACAATTTTTCATTCGGCTAATAACAATTGTAGATTAGCTTTCGAATATTCAATGCCCTGGGACTTGTATATAATCTATTTGGAAATTGCTTAGAAGGGTCCGTATAAATATACGTGTGTATATATTATAAAATTGAAATGAGAAATAAACAAGGGAAGGGCGAAAAGGATTATTAATTGCTTTAAAAATGGTTTCATCTAAAATATGAGAATAGTTGGAGAGGGGGAGGAGCCGGGAACACGCGGTAAATTGAAAATAACGAATACCGGGGTAAAATTAAAGTTGTAAAGAGTTATCATCCGAGAGCAGAGTGTGGGTGGAAGGGAATCTTAATATTTGTTGGTAAAGAGAACAGCCCTGTGCTGGCAGGCCAAATATTTATCCGGTTATTGTGTTTATAATAAAAAGAGCGCGTGTTTGGGGGATCGAGAGTCGGAAAGCCGAGGCAGATGAGGCCCAGAAGAGAGACGATGAAAGCGAGCGAGCGAGCGAGCGAGCGAGTGAGAGAGAGAGAGTGACAGAGAGAGAGAGAGAGGGCGGGAATGGTAGGGGGAGGGGGGTCCAGCGAAAATAAATCTCGCCGGAGCAATAACTCAAAAAAACCCGGGTATATCGCTAAATTTCGTTCTAATCAATGGCCACGATTCGCCCGAGTCCGTTTGGTCCTCGCAAATTGCATTTTTCAGGGCTTGGGCAAAGGAGCCGAAAAAAAGCCGCAGAAAAGAAATGACTCATCGCGAGGCTCCGCGCTCTTGTTTACGACGATAATGAAAAATCGCGCTTCTCTAATAAACGCCATGGCCTCTCACGTGGTTCTCTCTCTCCCTCTCTCTCTCTCTCTCTCTCTCTCTCTCTCTCTCTCTCTCTCTCTCTCTCTCCTGCAGCTATTTCGCGAAGGTGAAAAACGTGGGGTGGGTCATGAGAGAGAGAGAGAGAGAGAGAGAGAGAAAGCAAGGGCGCGAGGGAGTGAGGGGGTGGAAGGGAGAAAGACGAAGAAGAAAGAGCCTAGGGACAGTGAAAAAAGTCACGAAAGACGAGAGCGACGTTAAAAAGTATAAGGGGTGCGCGGTATAGCCACACGCGGCACACAAGTGCGAGCACACCCATACGGTCCTATTAATGCCTACGCGCGCGCGTGCGCCCAAGCTCTCTCTTTCTACCACATAGACGCACATTTGTAGGTATACGTGTAGGGACTCTGCAGAAAGGTTCAAGGGGGCAAATTCGAAACGAATTCTTTTGTTTCGAGTTCTCCGCAAAAGGAGCAAGAGCCAAGTTAAAAAACGATAGAGAGAGAGAGAGAGAGAGAGAGAGAGAGAGAGAGAAAGAGAGAAAGCGTGAGAGAGGGGAGCGAGGTACACACATCTATATTCTCCCTCTCTGACTCCGTTTTGCGGATGACGGCGGAAAGAAAGAAAGGAAGAATGAGAGAAAGAAAGAATGAGAGAAAGAAAGAATGAGAGAAAGAAAGAAAGAAAGAAAGAAAGAAAGAAAGAAAGAAAGAACGAGAACGGCAGGAGCGAGCATTGCAGAGCAGAGCATACCTGCATGGCTGCCTACACGCACTCGCCAACACAGAGATGCGCTGACCAATGCCCCTGTTTGCACGCGCTCCCGCACGTATGTGTGCAAGCGGGAGAGTGCGCGGTGGAGAATATAAGGTTTTATTTTCGAAATTTATGATTGTCAATAAATTTTAAAAGCGTTCCGTCTGGAGCCCTAAGGGCAGCTCCAAACACAGTGAGAAAGAGAGAGGGATATGCCGAGCAAGAGAGAAAGAGAGTGAGGGAGAGAGAGAGAGAGAGAGAGAGAGAGAGAGAGAATCTCCGTAGACCGCAACGTTTGTCTCTCCTCCTTCTTCTTCCTCCTTCCTTCGCCTCCCTTATATTCCACTCCCGCCGTCGCTGCTTTTTCGTCCCGCGTATATATGAGACTACGAGGTAAAGGCCCCTATGGGGATATTCGGCTTTAGCGCAGTTAATTGCGTTCAGTGCTTGCGCTGCACTGCGCCGCGCGCCTGTATTTTACAACCGCGCGCGATTTTCATCCTTTTTTTCCGGGCCACTCCACCTCCGGGTCTTCCCTCCTCCTCATTCCTCGGCTCGCTCCTGACCAACTCCCCCCCGTCTCCTCGGCCCCTTCCATCGCCGGTCCCTCCAACCCCCAAACCCCCGTCCCCGCCATCGCCGCCACCGCCACCGCCCTCGTCAACTTGTGCACTTCTGTTCAGGACCGCTTCTCGCGATGTTTAATTGTTCAGCCGGTTTCCAAATCACCTCGCGCGAAACCGAGGACGGCAGGGCCGAGTCTCTCGCCCCGGGAATTATTACCGTCTGGCCGCGCTCCGGGAATTCCGATTTATCAGACCCGGACCAACTCTTTAACCGAGCTAGTTCGCGCTTACGTATAATCGGCGGGGAGATAAAAAATACGGGCCCCGACGAGCGGCCTTGTGACGTCAAACCTCAGCTGCGGCGGCTAACTACACCCCCCCCCCTCTCTCTCTATCTATCTATCTATCTATCTATCTATCTATCTATCTATCTATCTATCTATCTATCTATCTCAGTATCTAGCTCACTATCTATCTATCTATCTATCCATCTATACATCTATGTCATTGGTTCACCGCGTCTACCCCCCCCCTCGACGTATCCCGTTAGCGGCTCAACTCCGCCCAGAAAAGCGGCTTTTCACCAGCAGAGGCTCCAATTACATCTCCGCGGCCGGCTACGTAATTGCACAGGGCCGCTCATTGTTGCGCGCAGAAATGACAAATCCTCGCATTTGCGATCGATCCTCCCCCTAACGCACGCGCCATCCGACGAGCCGATACTCCCGATCGGCTTCCACTCGCGTCGGCGCGCGGCAACGCGCGCGCATCCCCATCGCCAACGAGCACGACTCTCGGACAACCCGTGTTTAAGGAGCCGGCTTCCCCGTCCCCGTCGCCCGTTCGGCCCCTCGTCCGTACCCAAGGCTACTAGTCGCCGAGACGATTTTCCGCTCGCCCCCCCCCACCTACCCATTCGTCCCTCTGCCACCGATCGGCGCACACGGCAATTCGCGCTCCACGAAAATCGATATTTCATGGCTAATCACCAGCATTTCGGAGGCGTGGAAAAGGCCTGGTTATTTATCGCGTCGCCCCGGGACGTCGCTCGCTAAAAACTTTACCGTGGGGCCGGAGGTGGAGGAAGAGGTGGAGGAGGTCCAGGACGCCGGGGATGAGTACGAGCGCGAGGAGCCCCGGCGGAGTCTGGCTGACTCGAGGAGCGGCGGGGGTGGGGGACGGGGGGGTGGTTGTGGTCGAGAGAGAGCTCCATGAGCAAGGTCCCGCGACTCGTCCGAATCAAGCTACCCGGGACTAGCCACCGAGGAGGCGCTTTTCTCGGATTCCGGGCTGCACGGGAAGCCGACGTACCGCGGTGCCGCTGCCCTTATCGCGGCTAATCGGACGCCTGGGAGTCGCGGCTCCTACACGCTCGAGGCCCGTCATTATACGGGGCCCCGTAGATGCTTAATCCTCGACGCTCTCGAGGCTCGTTTTGCAAGTTAATTATTGGTTAGATGCCCTTCCCCGGCCTCCGCGTCCTTTTCAATATCGGCGAAGGGATCGTTCCTCGGTCAGTGGAAGGATCGGCGCGCGGAGAGACGGGGAGGGACAGGGGGTTAGAGGGAACGGGAAGCTCGACCGGGCTCGATAACGCCTCGGCGATCGATATCGAACGAAACCCCTCGCAGCCCCTCCTCCTTATCGATTCCGTCCCCTTAGCCTTCGCGAGCGATCGACGAGGTTTTCGCGACACCTTCGAAATCCGCGTGCGATCCGGAATTTAACGCCATTTTTCTCCCTCTTCTCGAGTCCACGCCGACCGACGTCCAGATTATTTTCAACCGGCTTTTCCCTCCGGGCTGCATCGGTACTTGCAATTACAAAATCATAAGCTTTAATTCATCGACCCCTCGGTACGTTTCGACCCTGCCATCTGCCCTTTAATTTACCGCATCCTTACACGCAGGGACAGAGTCAGAGAGAGAGAGTCAGAGAGAGAATGAGAGTGAGAGCGAGAGAGAGAGAGAGAGAGAGAGAGACTCGTGGCTCCGACTGTGACAGTGTTGACCTTTCGGTGAATTTCAACTGGCTACGATCTTCGAACTTGAGCTACGATCGTATGCCTACATTATTATTAGTAGATCGTCCTTTGCGGTTATTCGTCTCTCTTGTTACGATATTTTGCCCTGGGCCGCTGCTCAGCTAGATCTTTACAAGACGTACGTACACTTTATTTGAAATTATCACTAATCGGCTGATAAATTCAAATAACTGCAATCTTCATGTGAATAAATAACACGTCTCCGGCTTTATTTCTATAATAGAAGACCAATCAATTTTTATCGATAACAGGAAATCCATTCCTCCCGAGTCTAATCGACAGTCGGCTGTATTAGTCCGTTGCATTAGTCGTTGTCGTAAATGTACGCACATATATATGTATATATGCGCGGACGTAATGTAATATATTGAAAGGAGTAGGGGATCGATAGTCACTGTGTGAAGAGAATGTCAAAAATATTTGATGGTTTAAGATTACTTTCGCGGTAATTGAGAAGCTGCGTTAAAGGCATAAGTAACTCGAGTCAGATGGATGAGTCCAGCAGTGTATTCGATTGGTTAAATGAATGGAACAGAAGGATGGATCAGTGTTACTGCAGCGGAGTAAAATTCGATCAAATTTTTTGAATCGCCAAGGAAATAAGTTAATAAGCACAAGGAGAGCTTAAATACTCCTTGCAACTTTACTTACAATAGGTGAACAAGATACACGGAGCAGTTTGTACCGAAATGATTATTCATAATCAAGTTGGATCTAATGTCGGTTGAATGACGAGGCTCTTTCCTCCTTCTTTCTCTCTCTCTCTCTCCCGATCTCTTTCGATGCCGATCTCGCTCTTTCATGTACAACTTTTCGATCGGCCATATAATATTTCTCCTTTCAGGAGTAGCGCATCTCTTTCTTTCGCTTGCTCCAGAGTTAAATTAATTAAAAACCAGTACTCCTCTCTGACTATCTCTCTCTCCCTTGGCAGGTCTACCCTCGACCACCCGACCCCAGCCCTCCCTCCGAACCCTTCTCTCACTCTCTTTCACTCTTTCTATATCTCATAAGAGTTCGGAAAAAGATTCCTCGACTCGATTACCATTATTGAACATTACGTTTTGTTCTTAACCCGCGTGTAACCTCTTTCCTTCCATCATCTATTTCTCGAGACGCGCCTCGTGTATATATTTTTCTCCTTCTACCCCTCCTCGCCCCACCTCCCTTGCTCGACTCCGTTCCTCCGTACGGCCGTCCCACTCTCGCCCTCTTCCTCGCCATCTTTCGTACTCTTTCTCTCTGTCATATCATTAGTCGAAAAAGACGGCCAACAAGGGGAAAGGGGACGAGAAAGAGAGCGGACGCCGTGAGCGGAAGGGAGACGGGGCAGGGACTCGGGACTTGGGGGTTATTGGGGGGGGGGAGAGAAACCGAGATAGAAGTAGAGAGAAGACGAAGACTCTGAGCCAATGACTTACCGATTCTCGTTCCCACAATATTGAAAGGCGTCGAGTCATCATTTCGAGTTCGAGAGATGAAAGAACATTATTATTCCAATTTTAAAGGATGCTGGAATGAGCGAGAGAGCGAGTAAGGAATAGGCAGCCCGGGCGGCCGGGGAGGGTAAGGAGCGGGATAGAGCCAACGAGCCGGGCAGAGGGAGAGGGAGAGGGAGAGGGAGAGGGAGAGGGAGGGAGGGAGAGAGAGAGAGAGAGAGAGATAGAGTGAACCATCAACCCTTTTGGAACTCAATGGACTATCTCTCCACTCTTATCTTCCTCTTTTTTTTCCCTTTCGTCCTTCTCCGCCGCCACCGCCACCGCCACCTCCTGCTTCTCCTCTTCGCGTCCGAGACCGCATCCATCTGTCGACTCGGCACTCACACAGCCTTTAAATATTTCAAATCCAACGTTATTCAAGCTCGTCGCGAGCCTCCACTTACATTTTTTTTTCTACGACGCTGTCCCTTTTCCCGCGATCTGTCACGTGACACCTCCCGGTATCAAGCGCATGCCCTCGCCCCAAGGACTTCACATATTTACATATGCCGTTTTCCGCGCACTTCCCCTCCATCCCCTCCCAACTTACGACCGGCCGCCCGTTTCCTTTTCACGCTTTTTCTCCCCTTTTTTGCTCCCCGCCTCGCGCGGAGCGTGTAATTTTCGCGTCCGAGCGCGGGACAGGGCCGTCAGTACACGTATTCCATCGATCGGAGCTAAGATGTTGACTCTTCTTGCGCAAACACGTTGAAACGTCGGTGCTTCTGATTATTCTTCTGCCCTCTCCCCCCCCCTCTCCGCCCCCTAGAACCCATGGCTCCTCCTTCCAACCCTTACTTCCCCCTCGTCGGCCGACGTCTCGCTCTTGTTGTTCCATCGTTATTGACGAGCGATAGTAAACACACTTTTCCATACTCGTAAAGTTTTAATGATTTACTGGAAAATTTATGCGTAATAGTATAAGCCAATGATAGCAGTGACTTTAAAGTTCAGCCAAAGAGGCATTTATGCTTCTTCCTTGACTCTCCTCGCCTTAGCCCCCCCCCCCAATAACCCCTTCCCCGTTCTTTTTGCTTCTGCGGGGAATCATAATTCTTAAACAGTAACCGTATACACTTACATAAAGTATAAGAAAAAATTGAGCTTTACAAATAAGACTTTTGAACGTTAATGTTGGAAAGAGGAGGTAGGACTGACCGTTAGAGATAGAGCCTTATGCCTTAGCTCGGCTCCCGATACTTATTTTTCGTTATTACGAATAATACGAGTGCCGCCTCGTTCTCGTATCTCTGACAGATTATTAAATATTTATTTATCTACATTATACAGATCAATATAGAGATAGAGTGGAAATTTAATTCAGGCGTACACGGCTCTCATTCAATTAGCGGATTGATAAGAACGATAGCTCGACTTCCTCGTTAAAAAGAATAATAAGAAAACGAATGATGGAAAACGATGAAGGAAAGGAGAAAAAGCCCGGAGGGATCGGCTGTTTATTTGAAAATGTAATATTTCGAGGCTGTAGGAAAACAATTGGCCGAACGAAGGAGGTATCGTCGTAGAAAAAGTGGCAGTCGAAGCTCTGTGGTACGGCAGACCGGGGCTTATTGGGGCGGGATGGAGCGGGATGGGGCTGAGGGACGGAGGGGTTGGAGAGAGAGAGAGAGAGAGGGAGGGAGGGAGCGGCCCTCAGTGGCGCTTGGGTCACGGGAGCTCGAGGTCTCGTAAAGCGCCGGGGGAAAACGAGGGGATAAGAAAAGTCCCGTCGGTTATTCTTGGAGCGGCTGCGAGGTAAGGATATTTCAGGAGGGACCGGTGGGGTGCGAGGGGCTCGTGACAAAAAGCACGGATTCCGGTCGCGGAACTCGATATCCGACCGCGGCCAAGTAGTCCTCTGACCGCTGGCATCGCGAGCTCATAAGCGATTGGAGGGGTTTCGCGAGGCAAGGACGAAACGAGTCGGGACAACGGGGACGAGGGCGAGAGCGAGGGCGAGGGCGAGGGCGAGGGTAGTAGAGGGAGGCAAAGGGCCTTCGAAAGGCTGATTGGCCGTGTAATCCCCATTAGGCCTCCACGAATCGATTCCCGCTTCAGAGCTCGCTCTCGATATATTCAAATAATCGGTACAATGCTGCCTGCCGCTCAAACGCCGTCCCTATCCTTTTACCTTATCTCCGAGGCTTTATCTCCCTCGTCCCTCCACGTCCCTCCTCGCCCCTGCCTCCACGACCTCTGCCGCTCACTCCTTCAGTCGAGCTTCCCCTCTTTGTTGCACATCTCTAGCGGAGCCCGACCGCGGAGGCGCAGGTACGCGGATATACGCGGATACGGGACACCTGTGCCCACACGCGCATACGCCAATGAAGGGAATTTGAATATTCGCAATAGAGATACGAGGCTCCTGGGGAGGTACCTCGCCGTCTTGGTGTACGCTCCCGTCCACGAAGGGGATTAACGAATCGGCGATTAACGATTAACGAAAATTCCGTACTTGTCGCTCGTCTGCTCGTCTACAACTCGACGATATGCAACGACGAACAGCGGCATCGGCGGCAGCGGCATCGGTGGCAGCGTCATCGGCAGCAGCAGCAGCAGCAGCAGCAGCACCACCACCACCACCACCACCACAACCACCACCACCACCTCCACCCGGGCCGACCACCAGCCATACATACATCGACGAGGGCCACAATGCTTGCAAAAGGATGATCGTCGATGGGGCAGAGGGGAGTTAGCCGGACGACGGGGGCTACGGATGGGGCTGCGGCGAGGAGGAGAGGCCATTCTACACCTTAATTTCGATAAAATCAATCCTCATTATCGTCGATCTCGCAACTTTAAATGCTCGCGCATAAATACAAAGTCGGGAGGGCATAATTCAAAATTTCTGTGCTCTCAAATCGATTTCTTATTTATTATTTGGTATTATGCGGCCAGATGCCTCTGCGAAAGAAGCTTAGCCTCGCTTTAGATTTAGATCTCTTTCGGGAGATCGTTTTATTCGCACGGACAATTTGCGGATTACGGATCTCACTAATATCTGTCTATCCATCTCTCCTTCTCTCCGTCACTCTCTCCCTCCACGCGCACACACTCGCCCGTCTTCTTGTGTAAGGGGCATGACCGAGAGCCTTCGATGGACCTATTGTTAATCATTTGCTTAAAAATATACAAACGTTTATTTATAAAAGCGAACGGCATTTACGAGAAAGTAAAACGAAGATATCCCGGCTTACGTGAGCCACAACCGCTACAACCGCTACAACCGCTACAACCACGACTACAACCACGACTACAACTGTTACGACGGTTATTATCTCCTCGGGAGCGTCTAGGTGAAGAAAACGAGCCTTGGCAGATATTGGAATCCTGTGGCGCTCCGGCAAAACTATATATATATATATATATGTTGCAGTAGTACGGGGAAGCTGATTTCGTACGTGAGTTTAAATGATTTTGACAGCGCTTGGCATTAGTTTGGTACTTGGGTCTATTATTTCTTTCTCCTCTTTCTAATTCTCCGTCGCTTCGCTTATTCTAATAAGCCTTCGAGGCCTTGGCTTGTTAATTATTGTAAAAAATAATTCTCAATCATCGGCATTACAATTCCTTTTCGCTTCCCATGTATTCGTATTCTCGATGCCTGGAACGAATATTGGCACATCTGCATCTGCATCTAGATCCGCGGGTTATACCAATGATTTTCATTTGCTTTGAAGGAACGTAGATATTCATTATTATCGGCAGCGCAGAAGTCCATCGATAATATCTTCCCTTCGTTATTGCTCCCTTTGTATTTTCGACTGGAAAATATTAGAGAGACGCGAGTTTCTCGAATTCTATCCAATTAAAATGCAAATAATAGTCTTGTAAGGTATTAATCTTATAGTTGTGACCACCCTCGGGTGGTAGGGGCGGTGGGGTCGGCCGGAACGGAGCGGAGCCGAGCGAATTTATTTTTAGGAGATTAGGAAGCGCAGGTTTAGTAAGGATAATTCCGAAGAAAGCAGCGAGCGCCAATTAAGTTTACATGGTATAAAGCCGTGCTTTATAATGCTTTCCCATAATACGTCAGAGCTTACGGTCGTATAAACGCGCGGATTCTTAAATAGTTTCGTAGAATCCGTGCTTTTCGCAGTTGCCCCAAGTAAGGAAGGCACGGGAAACAGCTTGGCTAGATCAAAGGCAATTACGCCCGGAGCTCGACGGGGGGGGGGAATACTTGGGGGGAGGGAGAGAGAGATAGAGAGAGAGAGAGAGAGAGAGAGAGAGATGTTGAGACGGTGGGTAGGGAGGGTAGGGAGGACAGGGGGGGGCAGGCGAGCGCAGGTAATCGGTGCGAATGAACGATGCGATGAAGTAATGTACTTAACTAGCGGGAGAAGTAAACAAGGCCGGCATAAGAAGAGTAATTTTATTCCAAGCAGCCGAGTATTGGATTGGCTGGGTGAGGAAGCGGCCGAGCGAGCGGTCGAGCTATCCGGACTCCCGATGACTCGTCGCGGCAGCTTGGCCGGATGGTCGGGCTGGGCCGAGAGGAAGGGTCGTCGAGCCGGGATTTTCGCGGCTCCGAGGGTCCGGGCGTCCGGATGGCTGAGCGCCGGTGTCGCGGGCGCGACGAGCCTCGGAAATACGGAAGCCGTAAAAGTACGCCGAATCGTCGGCGCTCCTTCGGGACGAGGGCTGAAATTCAGGTTCGCCAGGTACTTATCGGGGGCAGTAAGCCGTCCCGGACCGACGGTAATGGCGAGCTCGTTTAACTAAAGGAATGCGTATCTCTCAATACTTTCTTGGAATTAAAGCGTTTCAGCGCTGCTGGTGTGCCGAACAATGCGCATCGCATAACTCGATGTGTTTCGTCGCCGGCGTCGTCTGGAGGCCGATGGCCCGAATACCTCGGTGACGGAGCGAGGGACGTATCTTTCTTCGAAAGGGAATCTCGAAAGTAATTTGTCCGTCGATAGTCCATCTCCGTTCATAAATAAATCATTGCCCCGCGAGATGTAATCGTTAGGCCCGATCTTACACCCCACCCTCGACCCACACCCCGCCCCGCCAAACCGACTTTCGTCCGTCTCGCGACGACTTACATCCCCCCGCTGGACCGAGTCCGCGCGACCCGCCACCGCCTCCCGCGCGAGGAGTTCCCCTCCGACGGCGAAGCTTTGCGGACCGAACCGAACCGAACCGTACCGAACCGTACCGAACCGTACCGAACCGAACCGTCTCCTCGGCGACCATCCCCTCCCCTCCCCCACCTAATTCCCAATATAAATGCAAAGTCGATGAAATTAGTTGGTTAGCACGGTTCGGCGGTTTGGCCTAATCATCCCACCCGACCACCGTCAATAGAATATCAAATAGAGCCGCGGCGGGGAGCTACGCCGTGAAAAGTAATCGTCACCCGGCCAAGCCCCGACGCCCTCCCCGTCCCGCATTCATCCACGGTAAGTAACCAAAGTTCCCGGTTCTCGCCAATGTACCTACGAATATTCCTCCTCGACGAGCTCCTCCACCTGCCAATCGCTACCTGATTAGCCGCCCCCACGCCCGAGTCCTCCCTGGCCCCTCCTGCCCTTCCCGTTTGCCTCCCCCTTCCCTGCCTCCCGTGGAAAGCCAAGTATTTGAACTTCCTCTTAAGCGCCACCCAACAAAGCTCGGCCATTCATTAGCCCCGCAACATTAAAGATTTAAGGTCACAATGAAGCTCAAGAGGCATAATGGCGCCTATAAAACTTGTTTGCTCTTCAAAGGAATATATAATACAAATTAAAACTAAGCGCCCGATCTATCAATGGTCAAGAATAATGGAATTCCTTATAATAAATGGGCTTAATTTAATTTGGAAGTTAAACCGCCTAGAACATAAACGGCAAGATAAACTTATATAAATGGCTTGACCCGGTTTACAACATTTCAAACAACAGTCTACGAAATTGCCCTGCTCCCTTATTCCTTTTGCGATACGCCACCGATTGCCCGGACAAATAAATACAAACTATAATAATAATAATAATAATAATAATAATAATAATAATTACCAACAATAATATCTTGGAGGCTGCATTAAATATATATACATATACACGTATGTATATATATATATATATATATATATATATTATTAAGTGTCTATGGGCTGTGGGAGCTGTAAATACAGAGAAACAGAGAATGGAGCGACGGCGGTTGGCGGGGGAAGGGAGGAGGAAGAGGCGACGTATGCACAAGCCGGGGCACACGCACACGCACGTGGACGCGGACGCGCAAGCGCGAGGACGGATATCTCGAATCGGAGCGCCTTCGATTCATTTAAAAGATACGAATCTGTGCGCTCGGAATATGAAAATTATACATACATACATACATACGTGCATACGCGCATACACGGCTACGTGCGCGAGTACGTATTCGGATACGTGTGTATTAATAATACCTGGGAGCAGCATACCTGTGTCTTTCCGAATAGTAAAGGGAGGGAATGAGCGAACGGGGCGAGAACGGGGGGCGGGAGGAGCAAGAGTGAGAAAGACCAAGAAGAATGGGGAACAATTATAATTGACAGAAGCGGGTAAAAAAGAAATTGATTTCTCTTGCTTGTGTAGATAAGTGTGCACAGGCACGTCCCTGATTGACGTGTATTTCGATTTTTTTCGCCTTTATGGAATATATCATTACGGAACCATAGGGGGTGGGGAGAGATAGAGTGAAAAAAGGACTTGGAGAATAAAACGCGTCGGCTATTTCGTATTTCTTTCTTTCCTTCTTTCTTTCTTTCTTTCTTTATTTCTTTCTTTCGTCCTTTCTTTCGTTCCTTCTTTCTTTTCGAGATATAGACGATCCCGTCCCTCCCACCCATCCCCCTCCTCAGCGTCCTTTTTCTGTCGTCGAAGAAGGCCCCGTGGCGTCGCTATACGCGCGCACACACACGTACGGACACACGTACGGGCACACGTACGGACGGACGAGCGGGTGGGCGGGAGGGCGGGAGGGTGAGAGGGCGGGCGGGCGCAGCGGCATATCCCGTTCGGTTACACGTCACTTTGAAGAATTCTTCACGAGTCAGAAAAATGAGCATCGTCATGATTTTTGAAAGTAAAAAATGAAGATAGCCGTCGCTCCTCGGCGTGGCCGGGCCCCTTTGGAGCATAGGCGTGTATGCGCATACGTGTCGGTGAGGCCCTTTACGCGCCTCTCTCGCCACCGCTGCACAGCCTCCCTTCGTACGGCACGTCGTACGGACGAACCGCCCTCGCGACGGCAGCACTGGAACGCAACGGTTGCACTCTTAACCGGAGCGGACCTTCCGGGGCAATACCTCCGCCCTCCGCCCCCCACCACCCCTCCGCCTCCACCGTCACCGCGCGAGCCGGCGGACTGGCGGACTCCGACTCAGCCACCCGATTAGACATAAGTGAAAGAGCAAAAGAGAGAATGTGTAGCCGGGTGGGTGACGGTTGGATGGGGGATGGTGGTCGGGGGATGAGGGGGGGGCGATTAAACCGAGCACACGGCTTGTCAATTAATTTGTTTTGAGGATTCGCGTTATTTGCTTAAAGGATCAAGTATCAATGCGGCTTTTAGCATATCAATCATGTATTTTAACGCAGTTAATTGAATTCCTACACAGAGGCCTTTTCACCTGATATATTAATGATACAACAACGGCTTGCTATTATTATTGCTATTACTGCACTTGGCTCATTTCTTATTATTTATTTATTATTTGCCCATACAATCGCCGTCATCGTCGTCATCGTCGTCGTCGTCGTCGTCGTCCTCGTCGTCCTCGTCGTCGTCCTCGTCATCATTATTATTATTTTTACAATATATAACTAATATTATTATTGTATTATTGCAGGTTATTGTTATCGGCATAACACCGTAGAGTATTAATTAATCGACAATGAGAAATATCGACGAGAGGTCTTTTTAGTTTTGGACTTATAAGCCCGTGATATAATGACAGTAGATTTTATCATAAAACTTTTAATAAGTTTATATTCGATCAGATGAAATTACTTAAAGCCTTCACTTTATACGCAAAGCATTAAGCTTCAGGTCGTATAATTTTAACTAAAGTACCCTTCCCTTCCTTACTTATGTGCGCGGCTAATGTCATTTTGTAATTAAATTCATACGAAAATGTATTCGTATAAAAAAGAAAAGCAAAGCATAGGCTTTCAAATGAAAAGATCCGTGCTCGATTCAACGTATTTTCACAATCCAAATGAAAAAGAAAAAAAAAGCTACTTGACCGAGCTCTTAAATTAATCTCATTGCTTCTATTTACCGTAAGTGTAATGGCCTGTTATTATCATTTCACAGGCAAAGAAGTGAGTCAGCTAAAGATCGAAAACCTTAATTAAATCTCTTCTATTCGATGTGCTACATTTGATTTTATTAAGAAAAATAAATACCTTATCGGAATGGCTGGACTATCGTATATAGTCCAATGGAAAATCAAAAAATTTCCATGAGATTTCAGTTTTTATTTAAAAGAAATGTAATTATTCGGTCAAAATAATAAACGAAGTTAATAGTTACGCGTAGCAATGAGCCTTGTTTCTTATTCCCTTCCTTTTCCTTTTCTCTCAATTATTTAACATATGATTGATTAACGAGTCCCGTAAAACCCGTAAAATCTACCTCATAGGCAGTACTAATTGTAATTATAATAAAATTTGTGAGAACCAAGTCAATTTATTTATTCAATATCGTGCATATGTAAAGCGGGCGCAGTAGTAGTCGTACATTAAAAATTCATTACTCTATGAAGAGTAAAAGAAATGAGAAAAAAGATAAATTGTTAAGGAATGAGCCGAACGAGTTTCTTTAGCTTATTCAGAAGAAATTTAACACGTTTAAGCTATTGGAATTATAGATAAAGATCTCGTACAAGCAATACCATTGCACACATACTACTGATATTAATTTCTTATCCTGTTCTATTTTTATTTGTTGATTAATATTACTTGCTCCTTTCGCAAACTTACAAGAAAAACAAGCCTTTAAACCTTTTCATTAATTGCGGATTAATGTTCTTTTAAGGATTTTAATAACTTTAAAAGTGGATGATATTATCGATCGAAGCCGACGGACATTCAAAAATTAACGCTCTTACGTAAGCCATTGAAAAGTCATTTGATTACACGTACTTTATGGTTTGTTATGATTTTTCTAGAAAATATTGGCAGCGTGTTGTGCTCGTGGGGAACGAGGCAGCCAAGGTTTATGACCTTTGCTATGATTTGATTCTCAATTCCGTACGAGAGAAGAAGAGAAGAAGCGAAACAGGTGAGCCGGGGAAAATCGGCTCTGAAAAATCAATTTCCCATCGCCACGATTGTCCGATAAAAAAGGCTCGGTCCATCGACACTAGAAAAATGAACGTTTCGATGTGAACTGGGACGCGTCTGCGTCGATGGAAAACATCGGAAAAGGAGGCTACGGAGGAGTCCGGTTTGGATTTTCATATAAACTGTTATTGAGCGTGTGCGTGTGTGTGTGTGTGTGAGAGAGAGAGAGAGAGAGAGAGAGAGGTGAATCCATTTTCTGAGTGAATCCTACGCTGGCCCATGGACTAGCCAACGACCTTACCGGCCACAGAGCCACACTCGCGAGATTTAAAAGCTCAGAACTTAAGCATGAGGGTGGGATAGAGAGAGAGAGAGAGAGAGAGAGAGGGGGGGCATAAAGGGAGATGAAAATACCTCGGCACAAGCAATTAATCATATTTCGAAAATCATTCCGCACCGAGATCTCCGCAGCCAGATATAGAAGAGCTGCGCCAGTCTCCGAAACTCCAAAGTCATAGTGCAAGAGACAACGACTCTTGAAATCCTCCCCTCCTCCCGCCACCCCCCTCTCTCTCTCTCTTTCTCTCTCTCCCTATCTCTGCCCGTGTCGGTCCGTGTCTACCCGCGCCTCTCAACGCGTCTGCGTGTGCGAGGAGGAGAAAAATCGGTCCTCTTGCCATTGAATTCGAAATACACCGGAGACGAAAACGAAGGTTTCGGTCCAGCAGCATCATTTTTTCCTTCATTTTTTTTTTTTTTTTTCTTCACCTCTCATAATAAGAGGAGCGGCCTCAGGCTACTCCTTCTTTCTTACATTTCATGAAAATTCATCAAAGAAAAGCCCGAGGAACGTTCCGTAAACAGAACTCAACGCGGTCCACTTCCTTCACGTAAACATGAAATTAAATTTTCGAAATTCTTCATTCCCCTCTCCGCTCGGCTTGAGCCCGCCATGTCGTTCAACTTTTCAAAACCTAGCGGTACCGCCCACGTTAGATACGAGTTCGGAAATTTCTTATTTTTAAATCGACGTGTCTGGAGCTCCGTCCCGCTCCGGGCTTGCCTCCGATCATTAATTTTCTATATATTTAATATTTAAGTTTCGATTATTCCTTCGACGACGACGATTTATTTGTATATGCTAATGCCGTGACGGACTATCGGTAAATTTGTCTCCCCCGACCGATAATGCAAACATACATAACGCAAAATGCTCCTTCTTCGCAGCTAAGGAAGGCGCGCGACGGCAACAACGACAACAGTTGCAATAATAATAATAATAATAATAATAATAATAATAATAATAATAATAATAATAATAATAATAACAATAATAATAATAATAATAAGAAGAAGAAGAAGAAGAAGAAGAAGAAGAAAGTGGAACGGGCACGGGAATGACAATGGCAATGACGATAATTAAATTACAATATAATGGAGAATGAAGAGGTTAGTACTCTCTTGGCTGACGTACGAGTGCATTCGAGCCCCGGCGATCTGTCGAGCATCAAAACATACTTTATCGAAATACAATATCTATTTAGAATGAAAAAGTGAGGCTCGTCGTCGGCGGGTCGATAAGGCCGAGCGTTTATTTGCCTTTAATCGTGAATAATCGCTAGGTTCAAGAGCGCGCACTTATTAGTATTATGAATACTTAGACGAAAGTTTAGTCAGCGCTCCGTAAGCCGACGGAGTATGCAAAATTGCATATAATGCGCATGCAATATGGAATGTTCGACATTCTGGCCGAACGTATTTCGCCATGTTTCGGATGTTTCAGCGTAGTTACTTCGAATTCCACATATGAATTTCGCTCGTCTAAAGAAAAAGAATAAGATAAGGACGGAACAAAAAAATAATAAGGAAAGTAAGAGCGGAGTGGCGGTGGGGTGGCGCGGCGCTGGCGGGGAGGGGGAGGCTGGTCGAAGGAGGAACGAGGACGGTGTAAGGGTGGCGGTGGGGGGGTGGAAGGGGGGGAGGAAGGGGGCGGGGGGAGGAGGAAGGAGGAAAGGTAGAAAACGAGAAAAAGGAGGCGATAAAAAAGAGGGGGGAAAAAAAATTGCAGAGCTCGAAAGGATTTAAAATGCAGAAAAAGGGCGAATACGAACCAAACTGAAATTCTACGCGTCTCGAAAACATATTATAACGCTCTGAGTTTCCCTCGAAAAAGCCCTCGTCCGTGCTTTTTGGTATACGGATAATGCTTTTTACGATTCAAAGCGCGTTAAAGTTATACTTAAAGGCGAAACAACGCGAGCGATTCTTAAACCCCGGCGTCTGGGCTCCGGCGTTCCCTCATCTCCGTCCCTAGCCACGACCACCGCCACCACCAACATGACCGCCACCACCATCACCAACACCGACGCCACCGCTGCCGCCGCCGCCGCCGCCGCCGCCGCAGCCGCAGCCGTCTCATTCTGCTTGCATAGCGCGCAATTATAGCCAATTTCGCGTAAACGAGAGCAGAACAATCAAATAACCCGCGTGTGCGCGCCCGCGCGCTCCTGCGAGAAGGGGGAGTGAGAGCGCCCGAGAGCGAGAGTGACTGCCTCGGGGTGGGGTTGTGGCTGCCAGAGGGGGAAGGAAGAGTCGGAGAAAAACGTCGAAAACAAGTACTACTTTCGTCTGTCTTCTTCGGTTCGACCGACTCCCCCCCGCCCCGGCCGCCCGCCAGCAGCACCCTTGTCCCCGTTGCCCCTTGCCCACGCCGCCTATCCGCCTCCCATCCATATGGGACATTCCGATGCGCTGGTGACGCTCCCAGCGATTGACTAAAGGCGGAAAATTACCCGCTCCGGACCCCACCCGACCCCACCCCGCCATTCAATCACATTTCAATAAGCCATTGTAACGTAATTGCGATTCTTACCTTATGCATAAGTAATTTTAGAAGCGCATTCGCATCGGGCCTCCGCACGGAGCCCGTTAAAAATACACTTTAAACCTTACTGTACGCTCACGAGCTTTTAATCCCGAGCGAATGTCATATTCGTCCGAATATCGAAGGAAGACTTTCTTCCTTCTTATCTTTCGCGTCGATCCAAACGTTTTAATAAGTCCAAGTAAAACCTTATCGAAGCTTCGAAAGCCCCCGCGCGCAATAATCAAATGTCCCACGAGCGATGGAGCCCCATCCGCTCTCTATGGAATAATTTCTATATATTCACGTTTATATATATAAGTATAGATAATATGAGGCATGGCAGCAGAAGGTCTGGATGTCTGGTCTGTTTCGCCGACACTCAGAGACATTACCGGCAAGAATTTTTAAATTTTGTCACGTTCGCTTTTAAACACAGTAATTTGTACCACCTCGACTCTAAGATCATGTCGATCTCTCCCAATTTCATCTTCTCTCTCTCTCTCTCTCTCTCTCCCGGCCCATTTCTTTTTCTCCTCCTCTTTTACTTCCTTCCTTATAGTTACACATGTTATTTCTTTCTGAATAAGTCTAATTCCTTGGCCGTTCTCTTCCTTTCCCCTCTTATTCGGCTCGCACGTCCATACAGACAAATTTCGACCTCGATTTTTCTAATGAAAATAATAAATAGTATTCTTGTAATTGCGTATGTCGGAAAGGGCACAAAAAGAAACATGTCCATTCAAACGGTGCCGGTGTGCTTTCGACTAAAGTCCCATGATTTTCATTTTAAACGAAACAAGCATATAATAATAATAATAATAATAATAATAATAAGAAGAAGAAGAAGAAGAAGAAGAAGAAGAAGAAAAATAAGAAGAATAAAACGACTAGTACACACGTTGATGGGTTTAGCCCGTTAATAATAAAATTCCGTATGGGTAAATTTATCGAATCTAAAGTGAGCGGCATTGATAATGCGGGGGCGGTAATCGAAATTTGCTTGCGAATCCGCGCGGGCCCGAAGTGACCGGTAACGGCTGGAGGCAAAAAATATAATGCGTATAATAAAATATAAAATTACTATTACACGGAGCTGAAGCCGAATAAAAGAAGTCATTTTCGTAATGAAAATGGCGGCTTTAAAAGGAATATAATAATAATGTTGATGATGATGATGATGATGATGATGATGATGATGATGATGACGACGACGACGACGACAACGATAATAAATGTAGGCGTTAGAGGTTAAGGGTCAACTCGGATAGCTGAGCCAGGATAACTGACTCGATAGGCTGCTAATCCTTCCCATGTGTTGTTTGCATGGTAATAGAAGGTCATGGAGGTAATAGAGACGGCAAAGAGTGATAGGGATGCTGCGTGGACGAGTAGTCGGCGGACGACAAGGAGCGACAACGAACCTCTGTACCTCCTTTCAGCAAGAGGATAATTCGGCCGGAGTGGGGGGCGGTACGAGCGATTATTGCGGGAGAGGTGAGAGGGGAATGTGAAGAGAACTTGGGCAAGAGCTCGCGCCGACTCACGTACACGAGGGCGGCCCGCTCTCGCTGTTCTCGGTCTTACTCCTTGCGATCCTTTGCGGATTCCAAATGATCAGGCGGCAGACGCATCCAGGCACGGACCATCCCTCGGCCTTTTTGCAATTACTTTTTTTTGTCCGCCCCCTCTCTCCTGACCCACCGGCTCCCACTATCCACCCTCCCAAAACGGCCGAGCGGCCCATCGAAATTCGAATCGACCTGCTCGCCGGAGATATTACCTTTATTTCCAAATTATAACATCTGCCCGGATTCGGCGGCGCTCTACCCTCCCCACCCCCCACCCCCTCACCACTCCACACTCCCTCCCCGGTCCCCAATGGTTTCTCCTCCGGAGGCCGAGACGCCCCTCACCGAAGAATAACGTCGGGCCCAACAACAACAACAACAACGACGACGACGACGACGACGACGACGATAAGGACAAGGACAACGACAACGACAACGACAACGACAACGACAACGACAACGACAACGACAACGACAACGGCAGCGGCAGCAACCGGGCCAAAATATAATGCGGCCCGATCGACGGATCCACGGAAGGATTGCCCTTTAGTTTCCTGGAGGGGCGAGATCTAATCTCCCGGGCTCTTACGGCGACGAAATCCAATTAGCAGCTGCTTCGGAAGCCGATGGAGGAGCGGAAGTCGAGCTGGAAATCCTCGCCCGACTTTATCGCTCCGGGCATCCGCGGACAAGGAGATAGCCCGATCGGGATTTTTGGATTTGCGAGGTCCGCGGGCGAGAAGCCGCGGCCGAGGGTTGTTGAGGCCCCACAAGGGACGAATGACGGACAGAAGCGCCAAGAGGGGGGGGTGGGGGTAGGTAGGGTCGGGGCCTCCCGGATGAGTTGCCGCGTTGGCGGTGGCGGTGCTGCTCGAACGGACCTCATCGTGGCTTGCTGGGGAGGGAGGGGGAGGGGAGGAGGAGAAAAAGAATAAAAAGAAAAAGACCGAGAGTCGATCCTGTGGCGAACGGCATCGTGGCGGGGTGCCGAGGGGGTGACAGCGGCTGAGAATCGCGATAGCCGACTATAATATTGCGGGTACGCGCGGGCCTCCGTCTCTTTTCAAATAATTCAAAAACCGACCGATCGAACACATATATTTCTGGCTGCCCAGCCCCCGCCCCGGATCGCTTGCGCTCTCGCCCACCGTGTAATTATCCTGGGCGCCCGCACGGGGCTGATCCTGTGCGTCGGTCAGGGGTGCTCAACCGGTCGACGGGTCCCGGAGCTCCGCGACGCTGCTCGCTTACGAGGTTTGTCGTCGAGCCACCATGATTACGCGGCTCCTCAGCTGTCGCCCCCTTGCAAACGAGACCGGGACCCGTACCTCGGACCCCGTCTCCTTCACCTATCATCGTCGGCGAGGCGTACGATCGGTCATCTCAACCTCCGCCGACGGCCACGGCTCTCCATCCGCTTGAGCCCCGATTTAAGTGCATGCTTCGGTGAAGAATCATTTGGAATATCTCACCCAGGAGATGTCATGAAGCTGGCCGCTGCTCCGGTTTACCTTATGCTTTCGTAAACTATTATTTTATCGCGTATGCGTAAGCGCTCGCTCGCCCCGCCCCGCCCCACCCCACCCCACCTCGCCAAGCTACCTGTCACTTGTACGTTATTAATACGAAAGATCGGACTCTGTGCTCTCGGTTAAATTTTCTTCTTCGTCTTCTGCTTACTACTCTTCATTGTTGTTCTATCGGTTTAAAAGTTTTCACCTTCAGTGCTCGCAGCATCCCCATTGTGCCCTTAAGGATCAATCGCCTTTAGCCTTTGTACAGTATATCACGCACAGTGCATATTACGCTCCTATTAATTTATTCGTGCTAATTTATAATATTACGGACGTGAGATCGGGGTATGCTTTGAGGTCATTTGCAATATGATTTATTGACAATGTATAAAAATCTGAGCGCAAAACAAGCAACGCTATCAGTAGCGAACAAAGTTTTTGATTTTGATTTACAGGAAAAATTAGTATCGCGATAGAAAGCTCGACGGGTATCTAAGCAAAGCCTTAGTTAGGCAGACTCTAGTTTATTGATTAATCTTTTCTTGAAATGCCGAGCATATAGTTTTCGGCCAAGATAGCCTTTTCGTAGATAAAATAAATGAAGCCTAGTTAATTCGGCACGTAGATACCTGCAAGCGATCTCGATTATTAAGACAATAATAACAATAACAAACATCGCTGACCTGTGCATTATACGACTAATCATTATCATTTTCGTTGTCGTTGTAGTAATATCAGGAGCAGCGAATGTAGTAAAACAGGTAAGAGTAATAGTAATAGTTGTTGCAGTGTCAGCAACAGTAATTGTTGTTGTTGTTGTTGTTGTTGTTGTTGTTGTTGTTGTTGTTGTTGTTGTCGTTTATGTTACTATTATTGTAAGAATAATATTGAATAAAAGTTTTAACGTAAGCGATATTGGTAGCTGTAAGATCAAAGGGTAGATGGTGCTCTGCAACGGCTCAGCTCGCAAAGGTATTACTAAACCAATTTTCAATGTATAATACATGTGTATTATAAATGAAATACAACTCATAATACCGTAAATAAACTTTGTAATACAGAGTGCAACACGTACTGGATTTAATAATTCTCACCAAAAGTTTTTGTTGCTCGGGAGCAGTAAATTATGTTACGATATGTGGTACTTTTACAAGTATACACTTACATTTATTTCTCGTAGAGCGCTACGATTACTTAATACGGAATTTCCCATAAAATAATATTTACACTTTTCGAAAAGCATCGATGGGTAGGCTCTCCCTCCTACCCACCCTCCCTTCCTCCCACTCTCTCTCTCTCTCTCTCTCTCGCTCGCTTCTCTCTCAAGTGGGGTGGAGCAATAACAACAACAACAACAACAACAACACCAACAACAACAACAACAACAACATTAATCATTTTTCGAGGAACAAGAATTTATATAATGACGCAACATTTTTAAACGTTGCCGTACTCACATGCTGGATTTATCGGCGGGAGCGAGAGGGAGCGATCAGCGGCTCGCGTTTCTTTTATTAGCTTTCATTTCCTTGAGCTCTCGAGCGCCGATGTGCGCCCGCGGATAGTTCCGTCGACGTGGAGTTGTTAAAAGAGAGCAGAGCACGAGTCGAGGAGGATAAGACGCGCGCGCGCGCGCGCGGAGTTTATGAATCAGAGCCGAGCGTCGGACTGATCACTGAAATAATACCGCGGATTCAACATCTTTTCGTATTTTTCATTTTCGACTTTATTTATCTTATCGGCAATAAAACGATGTGGCTTTCTGTAATCGTGAAATCGCCAGGAAAAAAAAACAAAAAAAAAAAAAAAAATAATAAAAAAAACAACAAAAATACCCGACGGCGACTTTACGCTTATCGTAAGAATTTCTCGGATTCCTTGATCTATTGAGTATCAAGATTTCTTTTCTACAAAATTTGGATGAATATCGTATGCCGGCGCGATAATTAAGTCGGCGCCAGGCCCGCGGTGCTACCACTCCTCTGCCCGGCCAACGACCAAGTCGTTAGAATTTATTCTGGATGCGAGCGAGGGGGGATCGGATCGATTTACAAAATCGAGTCACGAGATCGCCGCCCGTAATCTGGGCTCATTATTTACGGAAATAAGATTACTCCAATTTGTTGTTTGAAAAGATTTCACGATTCAATGAGGACACGGAGAGAGCGCTCTCTCTCTCTCTCTCTCTCTCTCTCTCTCTCTCTCTCTCTCTCTCTCTCGCCTCTCTTTCATTCTCGGTTACGGGAGAGGCGCACAGACGCGCCTATTACCGGTAGGAAGAAGACGAAGAATACGAAATAGCATTTCTTAAAAAGCAATTTTTCCCTTTTCCCTTTTCGCAAGTGCTGGTATATCGGTAATGGTGGCATTATCGGACAATGCCTCCTTTCAACTGAAAATTCCTAGTGCAATAATCGAGTAAGCAGTATCTCCAAGGGACAATACAAACGCCGAGTCTACGCCCAGTGTCGCTCCAACGCTCCGAACCTATTTACACAGCACTTTTTACGATGCACTCCTTTTTCCCTCGGCTCTTGAGATATTAACAACTTCCGGATACTTAAAATAAGAACTTTCATTTAAGAAAGTGAAATCCACTGTTGCTCTCTACACCCCCTCCGACCCCCGACCGTCGTCCCGCGCCGCCGCCTCCACCGTTTTCCCCTGCCTTTTTCTCATCGCCTTCATCATCAGCCATCGAATCATCCGAGAGCGTAAACTAAATATTATCTTAGAAATTCGGTATTTTTACCAAAAAAAAAAAAAAAAAAAGAATGATAGAAAAAAGGAAAATAAAATACGTTGCAGCCCGGTGATCCCCGTATCACCGCTGGCTGGACAGTCTAACGAGTCGTGCGAATGACTTTTAAATTCACGTGTCAAATCTGACAACGTCTGAAATGGCCTGAAATGGCCTGAAATGGCCTGAAATGGCCTGAAATGGTCCTGGAATGGTCCCGGAATGGTCCCGAAACGGCCTGAAATGATCGTAAAACGAAGCGGATACACAATGTCGATGGGAATTGAATCGCTCCGCTCAACGTGCGATCATTAAGTGGTCCTGATTTTTTTTCTTTTTTATTTTTTTTTTTTTCTCTCTCTTAATCGATCGAGCCTTGACTTAATCCCGCCTCAATAGGAACAACTAGACTGGAGAAGTTCCGAGCCGAGGCTCCTAATGCTTCTCTTGGGCAACCTGAGTCGAATAAAAATCGAGCCTCCGTCGCTTAATGTTCGCTCGGATCGGAAAAATCTAAGGCCGGAGCTAATTGTTCTCTCTCTTTTTTTTTTTTTTTTTTTTTTTTTTTTTAAGTAACGTTAGTATTCGATCATTAGGATCGCTGGAGTACCGTAAACTCTTTCACGCTATTCGCCGGCGTTGATTGATGGATCAGTCACAGAGATCCCATTGAGCGGCGAGCTCGCGCTCTCTCTCTCTCTCTCTCTCTCTCTTCAGAACTCCTAAGAAGGAGAAGGGTGAAGAACAGAATCACCGAAAATCCGAGAAAAATCTTAAGTGAGGTGGGACGACAATGGCCTACGAGCTGTAATGCAGCAATTTCATCCGATATCATTATTACAACTATTGTTGCTCTTCTTTTCGCGCTGTTCTCATTATTATTATTGTTATTGTTATTATTACTCGTTACTAGTGCTACGATTGTATGCGGACGGGACAAGAATATTTTGTAAGAAAAAATTTTTTTTTAAAGAATCCTAGGTAGTGCGCGGCGCATTGAAAGCCGAAAATGATTAATCGATTTTTTGATCGACGCTCCCCTAGTCCTCGAGTAGCCGAGAGTTTCGGGATCGCGTCCTTCCTTTCTCTGGCTCGATCATCAGCTCCTTTTCCCATGTTATTTTAACAGTAAAAAAATCGATTCCCCAATATGAATTCTTTAAATAAGTACATTTTTTTTTTTTTTGTTTTTTTTTTGTTTAAATAACATTAACTTCTGACAGACTCTTCTTCCATTTACAGCTTCCAAATACAGCTCAGCATATATGTATTCGTGAAAAGAGGATTGAGAAAAAAAAGTAGGAAAATTAGAACGATCAGTGGTAATAGAGTCGAGTAGAGGTAATAATAATCTATTTCGGAATTAGACGGAGATTGTAAACTCTGCCTATCCCCCCAGCTCGTCGTACAAGCTTTTAAATAACGAATATCTCATTTCTTAACAGCGGTAAACATTCGTATTATCATTACGTCATTTCCACTGATTAGCCACCTATTTATACTGAAATTCCTCGTAAATTCAATACTCACGATTAAGCAAATGAATATTTTCCGTTGCAATATTAGCGTTAACGTTCCTAAGGATAATTAAATATAAGACCGAGTAGCCATAATCGATAATCAACGTATTGTTTACAATTGATTTTGAGAAAAGTATTTGTTTTGGTTACGAAATGTCGATGCCAGCGTCATTACCTGACACATGATACCGAGATTAATGCACGACGACATACTTATCATATTCACCTGCTGTTAATAAAAGAAAAGAAAAGAAAAGAAAAAAGGAACAAAAAAAGAAAAACAAAGAAAAACAAAGAAAAATAAAACGAAAAAAAAAATGAAAAGAAAAAGAAAAGAAGTACTGAAACAAAGTAAATGATAATACTTGACAAATTTGAAAGCTTAAAAACACATTGTACAATTAGCCTGCTCGAGGCTGCTTCACGACAGGCATGGCCTAGTTCGAATGTGGTGGGCTAGGGATGGGTGGGCGGGAGGGGTCGAGCGAGTGCGAGGGACAAGAACAAAAACGAAATCCGAGTTAGAGCCGTCAGAGTTTTTTCTCGTAATTTTTTTCTCTCTCCCTATGTCATCTGCTTGTGCGGGGGCGCGAGACTCTCACGACCCTCCGCCGTGGATGCGCGAGGACGGAAGTGAACAGGAAGATTCAACCCTTGAGAGAGAAAGGGATTTCCCCCTCGTCTCTTACTTTCGAGCCGTTCTGCTCACTCTGAGGGAAATAGAGAAGCGGGCATATTTCAACGTTTTCGGAACGGCCTCGAAAGAAACGCCTCGCGTGAAAACTCCTCCGAGGGTTTGCACCGCCGGCGGGGTCTGAGGGGCGGGGGAGAAAAGAGGAGACAATTGAGTAAAAACCACCGTTTTCCAAGTGCTCTCTAATATTATGTCGTTCGGGGTCTGCGAGTCTAGCGCCCTGAGAAAACTCGAAAAAAGCTTTTCTTATGCCGCCCGGCCGAGACTTTTAAAATAAGTCGCTCTAGCCGGTAGTTGTTATTATTATTATTATTATTATTATTAATCCACTCGTTTCATCTCGTTTTACCGTTTACTTTCTAAACCGAAGCGTTTGCATGGACAGTGCACGTTTACGTGTCAATGCATTCGCTATCGGGGAGCATTGTTAACTCGTTATTAGCTGCCCTGGCGACATTCGCCAGGTCCTGTACTTTTCTTTCCAGACTCGAAACTGCTTTTACGGGCTTTCGTCCTCAAAAGAATTCGAAAGCATAACAAGGATAACATAGAATGGCGCTTCTATGTCATTGATCCATTAATCGAAGACTTCTCAGCTAGGAAAATTACGTAGAAAGCATTTTTCTCGGCACCGCCCGCAACTACGTAAATACATTTCTACATATGCATATATATACATATGCATATATATATATATATATATATATATATATATGAAGGTAAGCATGCGGGCATAAGGAATAATAATAATTACGTTACGAGGGAGTAATGATCAGAGCCGTTGATTGGATTAATGGTTTCGTTTCGGTTGATTAATCGATCCAGGGGAATTCCAGAGTCGGTTTATAATTGTGTTATCGTATCATTACGCTCGGTAGTGACTATACTCGAGGGATAAATATCAATTAATAATTAGTGCTCGGCGTAACGGCGCGGCGATTCCGCTGGACGAAGGGCGGCTTTAGGAAGGAATCGGAGCGCAGATACGGTTTCGTGGGTGGATGAGGTTGGGCGGCGAGTGATCGAGTTGGGTTCGATGACCGGAAAGGGCATTCCGTATTGGAAAATCTAAAATTGTACGTTTTCGATAAGAGGCTCGGGAACGGTTCCGCGGGCCATCTGCTCCAGCCACCAGTTATTTAAGTTTAAGTGAACCGGGCAGAAGTTGTAAGTAAAGGTTTGTTAACCGCAGCGACTGGCGGGGTCGGCGGGGTCGGCGGGGTCGGCGGGGTGGCCGGGTCGACGGGAAGGCGGTAGGAGGGTTAAATATATTTAAAATATATGAGGCTACTTGCCGTAGCCTGTTACATCTCAAAGCAGTTATCTCGCGCCTTAAGCAGAAACGCTTAAACTGGCAGATGTGGATTTTCGATTTAACTGGTTATTCTTCAATAAAGCATTCCGACGAATAATCCAATATTTTCCTATCAAATTCTGAATTGCCCCCTCTATTTATAGACGAATAATCTTCAAGAGCTCAGGGCTCCCCACCAATTCAACATTAATATCATTTTCACTCTACAACACGTAGAATATAATAGCCCTTCGTTTTATCTTTAAATTAATATTTACATATTTTAACTTGGACTCGGCACGATCAGCTGATTGAGCCGTTAAACATGATTGATCGGTTAATAAATATTTAGAGGGCTTCTTCCTTAAGCATTTTTATTTTATGTGCATTACATGTTCTGTTGGTTTAAGGCCAAGCTGTACACATGCCGTACCTTTACTCCGTGCATTTAAATTATCCAGTACCCCCATCCCTCCGTCCCTCAGCCTCTCCCTGTCCCTGCACGTTACGTTAATTACTAATGAATAAAATGTCCGTACGGATGACAATTATTATTCTAATTTAGTATATTAAATTTGAGGAATACTTCTTTATGAATAGTGTATTTCTTCTTCGTTTTTTTTTTCTTTCTTTTTTTTTTCTTTTTTTTTCAAGCTGAATACGATATTCGTTTCGTATGCGGGGCCCAAAGTATCCTTAAATATCGAGTCGTTAAAGCCGCGTACTCGGCGGAGGGAATGTGGGAAAATGTCAAGAAAAGAAATTACGCCAAGCATGCAGGCATTCACGGACTCGATGATAAATTTGCTTTTCATCGGACAATGGACAATGGAGGGGACTATTTTCCGGCTGCGCTCGGAAAAGCCTATCGCTGCGTCAAGATAAGACATGTGTACGTGTTCTTTCAAAAGACTTGGTGTAATTAACGTCAGGTCGTCGAGTGCACTCAGCCCCCCGGTTTTACTTAAGTTTCCCTCCAATTGCTCGCTCTCGGAGACGGCCCGCGGGAAATTATTGCATCCAGACGCGCGTGGCACGCGCCTTTTCCCTCGGTCTTTAAAGGGATAACGAGCGGGAGCACTTGAAGTTTCGTTTCAGCCGGGACGAGTTGGCGCGACGGTGTGCGACCGATCGAAAGTGTGAAGCAGTTGTAAGCGGCCGACTGAACGACCGAACGGCCAACGGAGCGAGGGGAGTCGCCAGAGGGGAAGTTTGGTGGAGGGGACACGACGGCGGTCCTGACGAGGTCACCGCCACGAGCAAGTGGTGGTGGTGGTGGTGGTGGCGGTGGTGGCGGTGGTGGTGCTACCGATACTGCTGCTGCTGCTGCTGCTGCTGCTGCTGCTGCTGCTTCCTTATGCGAGGGCGGCTCGGCGGTCATCGCGGCCACGACGGAGATTCGTGATGATGAGGACGATGAAGATGAAGAGGAGGAGGAGGAGGAGGAGGAGAAGGTTAGTTGGGGTAGGGGGTCGAGGCAGATAATTCGTTTCCGTCCGCATCGTGGGAATAATGCGCGTGGCCATGTGCCGCTTTTAATTTCTTTACTTGACTCAGAGAGCAGAGAAGCGCTCGACCTACGACGTGCGCTCCTGCGAGCTAGGAATTTTTTTCCGATCCGAGAAGAAAGGGAACTCTTTCATACTTGAGATAGATCTTGGGAATTTGAAGAAGGGCACGTCTTGATGCAGAAAGAGAAAGTATGAATGGGCCCCGAGCGTATGAAAGAAGCGAGCCCGCGCACTTACATGCCCGTCGCACTACTGCTTGCTCGTTTTGACTTTAACGAAAGCAATCTTTGTCCCTCGCTTCTTTTTCAAACGAAATCTCTGAAACGATTCAATAAAGAGCTTGGCCAGAGACTTATGGGGTCCGACAATGCCGCGCTCGAGGAAACGTATAGATAGACGCGCTCTCGAGCTGATTTTTGCGTTCGAACATTGTCCCTCCCTCACGGTCCTCGACAGCGAGTGAAGGGAGAGAGAGAGAGAGAGAGAGAGAGAGAGAGAGAGAGAGAGAGAGAGAGTGCGCGCGCGCGTAACTGATGGAAGAATGAGAGGCAGTCAGGATACGATTCCTTAATAATGTCGGCAAATCGATGGCAAATTTCCACGTGAAAGTGTACGTCGATGTTGTTAAAGAAGGCTAGTCGGTGTTGTCGGTGTATCGGATAATGAGCCAAGGCCACGATAGTGAGACCGTAGGAGGGAATAATAAAATCGGGCCGACGTAGGAATTAATCGGTGCAAGTGCTGCTAGAGGTAGAGAAGGGGTCTTTCTTGTCGCGGGTGGCATAAAAAAAGAGTCCTCTCGCCGGCTCTATTGTACTGTTGTGTTGGATAAGCGCATAGGGGACGGGGCTGGAGCTTATTTGCGGTCCGAAGCTGGAAATCGGCTCGGAAATGGCTCGATACGTCGATTAATAATAAGCCATTGGCGAATCGGAGCGGAGTCGGGCAGGCTCAATGCGAAATACAGATATTGTCGTTACGACTAAATGGTCGCGCGGGTCGCGGCCGCAATAACTCGGTCGATTAAAACATGAAAAGTTCCGCTCGCTCATCCGGATGGGGCGAGCTGCGGGGTCCCCGGGGAACCCGGGAGGGAGTACGCTGATGTGCGGGCGGTGGCGATGGCGGTGGCGGTGGCGGCAGCGGTGGCGGTGTCTCGGGTCGGGGAGGGGGAGGGGGGAGGCACGGCAATCAAACGCGCCGACATTTGCATCGAACGCCGTAAAAGCGAGTGCGGATAAGGTAGGGGGACGGGGTGGGATGGAGCGGAGGCGGCGATCGGCATCGGCACCTCACAGTACCTCGGCGCGCTGGGCAATACCGAGGCTCCGGATCGCGCTATAAAAACACGGCGTAACGAGGTTCCGTGCTACGAGTCGGGCTCTCGCAGTCCACAGCTGTCGGTCGGTCTACAGCTGACAGGGCGAGAAAAAGGGTTAAGCACTCTGAGGCGGGCAGGGTCGCGACTGGAGGAGCTCGAGGAGGCGAAGGAGGTGAACCCGATGGGGGGAGGGGGAGGCCGGTCAAGTGTCAGGCTCGGCAGGGACGGTGATGGGATTGACGATATCGAGGGTCGAGCCGGGAGCAGCAGGGAGGAGGGGAGCGCTAGGAACCGACGCCCTTCGCGATTTCTGGATTTCCGGGCGTCTTTAGTAACCGGAGAAGCGAAAACACGGGGTGCGGACAGGTAAGAGAAAGGAAGCGGCGGCGAAAAAAGGGGTGGGAGCGCCCCATTTCAGCCCTTTGATTCCGCGACGACTTCGACTAACGAAATTGCGCGAGATGACATCAACGTCGAGGGCTGCTCCTATATACTTCCTCATCCTCCCCCCCCCCACCCCACACCCCGTCCTCGCTACTCATACACGCACCCCGCGATCCCTTTCGTCCTTTCTAAGGTTATACCATACCGGTCTTTTTCTTTCATTTCATCTCAATACACGCGCACGCGCGCTCACGCACGTCTACACGTAGATGCCCACACTTGGATAAATCTCACCTTTTTTACTCGTTCATCTCTTTTATTTTCCGTAGTCCTTAACCGTAGCCCAATAACCCGGTTCGTGGCGCGGATCGGTGGCTCTCGAGCCCGTCCCCCGTCAGCTCGCCCGTAAAATCGAAAAATCTTACCTGCTCCGACCTGGCGCGCCCACAGAGCCGAGCAGAGCGGAGCAGAGCTGCTCTAGGCCAGCTGTGTTTCCTCAAAGGATTTCGGATTCCCGGCTTTTCTCAAATCCCCTCTCCGCCCCGCCGCGCTCACGCACACGCAGACGCATGAGCCCGTGGTCCTCGGCCCCGATACTTCTCGCTCGGCCTTTTTTAATTCATCCCTTTATCGGGGCGCGCGATCCTCCCGATAGGCGGGCGCCCGCGCCGACCTTCGGGATTTCGCGCGGGGAGGGTAGTCGCGGGCCGGCAGCCGCTCCACTTAACGCGTACACCTCGATCTGCCGCTTCAATCGGACGAACAAAACACGTGGGGCCGCTTTGTTAATTTCTCAAGGCCCGCTCGCGATCAGGGTCTTGCCCGTCCTTTGGGGAACTCGTCGCTCCCCTTTCATCTCCGCCGCATCCGCGCTCCGCTGGGAGTCTTGCCGAGCGACGAACTCCTTCGAGTCACGACCGTCCGAGCTCAGACTTTTTTCTCATTCTCTGTTCTCCTCTATTGATATTTTCAGGCAATCCTTGCGCAAAATGCCTATAGATCAACAATGATCGCTGCACAGGTTTTAGCCTCAGCGTCCGACGAGCCTCCATTAAAATTCTTTGAATTATTCACTTTCCCAAATAATAAGAGAATTCGTCGTTAATTAAAACTTTAATCGACTAATGGATCGTTAAGTGTAAAGAGGCATTTTAAAATCTGCTTCTCATTGCTTGTGAGTTGAAGAGAGAGAGAGAGAGAGAGAGAGAGAGAGAGAGAGAGAGAGCAAAAAAAAATAAGAAAAAGAAGAAGAAGAAAATGATAAAATTGGCCTTTTGTGAACTCAGGTTTTTTCTTTCTTTCTTTCTTTCTTAATCATTATCGGATATTGAAATAAATTGAAGCCCTTGTTTAATACTTTTTGGCCGAGCTGGCCGAGCACAATGGTATCTCGCTACCGAATGCGGGCGCCAGCTCTTCCAGGTCACATGGGGAGCAATGCTCTTATAAATGTTGTATCGAGCTAATGCTTCAGGAACTTCAAACTGACTGATACGAAATGTGCTTAAGGAGATTATCGTGAGGAGCGCGACTGCATGAGAACAAATTTATTAAACTCGATTTGGATCTGCTCTCGGAGATAGATGGGAGTAAATGAGTTTCGAATCCTGCTCGATTATTTATAATATATTATTAAATTTTCAGGCAAGAAGTTCGTTAAATTAATCTTTAAATGGAAAGAAAAGGCGGGAGGTAAGCTAAGTTGTATAAGCAATAAATTTGATTCTATGGGCGCGTGTTTGACCGATCGATCGCTCTTCCTTGGCCTCAAATCTGCTTCAAATTTCTGCGATTCATTGTACTCGAGGAGGTTATTGGTGCGCGTCTTCGAACTTCGCTAGCCTGGCCGATATGCGAGAAGAGCTGGACACCTCCCCTCCCACCCGCCAGCCCCAACAGAACCGTTCGCTTCATTCCGGCTTTTCTCGTTTTCGTCAACTTATAGATTACGATACGTATTCGGAGCTCGACGCTCCTCTCCACCCGATGACATTCACTCTCTCCCTCCCTCTCTCTCTCTCTCGCTCTCTCTCTCTCTCTCTCTCTCTCTCCCTCTGTCTTTCGCTCTCTATCTCTTTGTCTCTCTCTCTCTCTCTCTCTCTCTCTCTCCCTCTGTCTTTCGCTCTCTATCTCTTTGTCTCTCTCTCTCTCTCTCTCTCTCTCTCGCGGGGCGACATCAGATCTGAAACTTGGAAATGAAAAATATATTTCGGGCTTATCTTGAATTCGTGTACTAAATGAATGATAGGACCTTGTAGAACCTATAATATGTACAATAACTACGAGATCCCTGCCCGGAGATAGGAGCCCGTCTAAGCCGAAGATCCTGTAATTTCTGTGGGACTCCCGTGTAGGTGGTGCGGATCAATCTGCGGCTGTGAAAACGGCGAACCTACCGAGCATTTATTTTATTGATGATATTAAAATGCGCGCCTCCCCCTCCCTGCGTCTTTCATAGATAGCATTTGCGAGACTCGTAATGCATCCGGGCTTCGAGATATTCCCAACTTATTCTCCTGATTAATTTATTCAATGCCCTTTCAAAGCCGCGATGACGCTATAATAGCAATGATAAAAATAATAGCAGCAATAATAATAATAAGAGGGGAAAGGGCCGATGGGCGCCGATAGGGGCGAAAGAACACGATCTATCCGTATTGGCCTTTTTACCGGCTCGAAAATCCTTAGCTAACGGACGATCCGAGGTCGGCTAGCGTAATAACATTTTCCAAGTTAAAGAAAAAGGGGCCGGGGTACGGCGCGAGAGAGAATAAAAAAATAAATAAATAAGAGGGGTCACGTAGCGTGCATTCTAGCTTAATTGGATAATCTCGATCCGGCTTCTTCCGACTCCGCACTTCGGAAAAAAGAATAAAAAAAGATTTAAAAAAAAGATAAAAAAATGATAAAAAAAAAAAAAAAAAAAAAAAAAATGAAAGAGAAAAGGGGAAAAAAGAATCGGACAAAGCATCTTCCTCCTCTTTCATCAGCCCATTCCCCAATAACCCTCCCCCCCCCTTATATCCAGCCCAAATAACCCTCGCCAAGAAGCGCGGCTTCTTAGACTTCTTGGCTCATCTCCCGGATTATTACGGGCGTGCGTCAGGCTTTCCTTCGGCCGGGCGCATTCAATGGACTTTGACACGGTTTTTCCCTCCCTCGCGCCGATGACGCTCTGTATTTCATCGTGACACGGCACTGTGTGCCACCGCAACGTGTCACGACTACCTCACCGTATCGTCGGAATTCTGTAAAAATATTAACGCCGCGACAATGTCCTCGCACGATGCTGCCAACGACTATGCTAACGAGTCGGCCGAGCGGCTACTCGCTCCGTTCAATTAATCACTTCATTACAGAAGGTCATTTATTTTTCGAAGTCGGCCCTCAATTCGTTTGGAGATTAGCCGGACGATTATCGGCTACAATCCCGATCAATTACGTGGCATTCGACATAAATCATCTCTCCGGAGAATCCGAAAAGCGGAATTGATAGTGGGCAAGGCGCCGAGCCGCGGCTCGTTTTCCAAAGGATTTTCTCCAGCGACGATCCACGCTCCTACGAGATCCC
This sequence comes from Ceratosolen fusciceps, assembly GCA_018883505.1. Taxonomy (NCBI): domain Eukaryota; kingdom Metazoa; phylum Arthropoda; class Insecta; order Hymenoptera; family Agaonidae; genus Ceratosolen; species Ceratosolen fusciceps. The sequence continues at coordinate 15,562,686 of RCIC01000002.1, read as the reverse complement.
TATTGGGATCGCTCGCTCCAGCCCTAATGGATTCTCCCATACCCCGAGGCCCCATTTACTTGCCCATAGAAATTCCGAATGTTACCGAAGCAGATAGCTGAGCCCGGAATGCTCGTTCCCCGGAGGAGAGCCAACGACACTTGCTCGGGGATTCACGAAATTAAAGGGAAATAAAAGGATAGAATGAATGTTACAATAAGTCTCGAGACATGATTGATAATGTCGGGTATAATAATGTGCGTATAATGCCCGCTCGGCCCTACAATGATTACATCCTGCAACGATTAAATAAGGGCGGGGATGGGTCGAGGAAGGGAGGAGGGGGAGGGGGAGCGGATATGCGGAACCGTGAGCCGCTAATTAGAATCTATCTAGGAATTCGGTGTTCGGTGTCCGAGTCGTCGCACCGCAAAATAAGCTGGAAAAAGATTGCAATGCCGAGGACTGCGTCGGGGAGCTCATGCGACCCCGTCGAGAGGAAGAAGAAGAAGAAGAAGAAGAAGAAGAAGAAGAAGAAGAGATGCGAAAGAGCAACGAAAATGACTACCTGGAGAGGCCACGGTAATGATACACGAGACGCCGTTTGTGTGTGTGTATGAGAGAGCGGGAGAGAGCGGAAGAGAGCGGGAGAGAGAGAGAGAGAGAGAGAGAGAGAGAGAGAGAGAGATTCGCGGCATCGACAAGAGTCATTTCGCGAGGAAATTTTAGGACGTGATCTCAGAATTAGATACGTGCAGTTTAATATTTTTCGGCCGTCCCTCGCCCGCCCTCTGTTGAGGATCCCCAGAGGATCAGAAATAAAAATGTATTTCCCCTCCGGATTAAGAGGAAGAGCTTACATACTTCTGGGAATGCCATTATATTGTATTGGTGGGAGTTGCGCGGGTCGGAGTCATAATTTGTTGACTCTGATATTAGCGTTGGTCGGATTTCGATAGAGAATAACAATTTGTAGCCGTTTGTAAAAGCTTAGACTTTGCCTCTCATTTCGAATTAATGTAATAAAAATGTGGACCCGAGAACCTTTGACCGTTGCCGAGTCGGCGCTGGCCAAGGGAAACGACGAGCGAAATGAGGGGATCGAATAGAAAGAAAGAAAGAGAGAAAGAAAGAAAGGAAGAAAGAAAAAAAAACGGAGCACTTGCGCTGAGTGGTTTAGGGCTGAGGGGGACGGGGGAGTTAGGGAGGAACGGGAAACGGGAAGCGGGAAGCGGGAAGCGGGAAGCGGGAAGGAAGAGCGGTTCAAGAAAGACGGACGAGGAGGCTAAAATAAAGTTCATTCGAAAATCAATATTCGGGAGCGCCGGGGAGGAGCGGAAGCATCCCCGCCTCGGGCGTATGTTTTTCCCAGGAGACGAGGACGAGCTGGCTGGCGGGGCCAGGTAAAGGTGAAAAGGCGGTAGCAGAGCGTTAGAGTAACCCGTTAGTAGGGTGTCGCTCGGTCCGCGACTTAGGGAAGGGGACGGTAGCGAGCGCGTGCCAGCCGTTCTTCTCTACCTTATTCAAATCAGCAGACTCCCGGCGGCAGCCCGGAGCCGCCACTTATCACTTTCAGGCGCGGATTCCTCCTATCTCTTCCCTCGTTAAATCCCTTTCCTCGTATTTCACCCTTGTAGAACGAATCGCGCTAAACTCGAAAAGCTTCGACCCTCGGGGTCGGGCCCGTTTTCCACCTCCGAATTAGAATTTCGTGCGCAACCGGTGCTCCCCTCCCCGCCCCGCTATCGTTCTTTCTTTTTCTTTTTTCAATTTTTTTTTTTTTCCCCCCTTTTACTTTCTTTTCTTTCATTTCCAACCCTTTTGTAAGCGGGCTAGGTAGGGGAGGGGAGGAGTGCGAGATCGGGACATTATTATCCGTATGCAAATACGCGGGGCAAGCTGGGCGAAAAACGTAACGGGAATGAGCGGAAATCATTGAAAGGATGCGACATCTAAGCCGGCTGCGCGAAAATACCTCTTTATCCGGAATCCCGGCCATTTGCATAAATGTATTTATAGCTCGTCGAAGCTGCTACTCCATACCATTTATTGTGCATCGATAATAATCGTTCCTTTAAAGAGAATAATAAAAAAAAAAAAAAAAAAAAAAAAAAAAAAAAAAAGAAATAGACGAATAGAATGAGACGTATAAATGGCCCAAGGACGGCGGCGGTGGCGGATGGGGCGGTCGTTGCTGCCGCTGCGGCGACGCAAACGAACGGGGCGAGGGGATTAGAGAGGAGGGGTACCGAGAACGATTTCCCATAAGGTAGGTAGGTAGCCTCACCCTCCCGCCAAGTGACAAATGGATTTCGAAGTACGGCCAATCGGGCCACTTGAGCGCCCTCTCGGCCTCCCTGGTCTACCCCGCCCCTCCCGCGCTCTTGCCACGGCGGCTACGGTGCGACCCCCCGACGCTGTCGATGCGGCTCTGATTGATAGAGCCGTCGCCGCTCATGTGTATCAGAATTCGCCGGCCCGATACAATTTAGCCGGTCCCTCGTTCCTGTGCCATTTCCCCCGCGCGGCGGCGCGAGTTTCCACGCGCGGATAAGACCCGAGAGGAGGCCGTCCGACGCGTCTGTGCATCTGTTTGATTGTGCCGGATTTGACAGTTTCGCCGGATACGCGCTACCCTTGCCCTCCCCGAGGAGCCTCCCCGAAGGGATAAATCGGGCCCGCTTTATCTCTGGCCGCCGTAAAATCCATGACGGATGATCGCGACTCACCGGTTCTGCATGTGGGAAAATGCCTGATCAAGTCCCCTGACCTCTCCCCCCCCCCCCCCTCCTCCCCCCGCCGCCACCCCAATTCTCCTCCTCCCCCCAACAGCAACAACAACAGCAACACAAACCGCCTCGGCCTCCCCACCACTTCGCGACAGAACCTCGCCGCTCCTCCCGAGAGACCATTTAACGTCACGGTTTATCGGCCGAACGGCCCGCGTTACAAGACGTTACGCTTTCTGACGTAAGTAATCGATTCCCGGACAAAGCTCCGGCAAAGGGGTTATACGTCGATGCAGGGGAGAGCGCGTTTCCAGCGCATTCTGCACGAAATTCACGCCTTTTCGGCAATGTCACGAGTCCTCGTCTTCGTCGTTGTCCTCGTCGTCGTCGTCGTCGTCGTCGTCGTCGTCACCCTCTCGTCATCTAACGCTTCGCTCGCCGATCCGACGACCCCCCCCCCACGTCGCCAGTCCCAAGCCCCTTCTACTCGATCATCTGACTAATTAATTAAGCCGGAGACATGTGATCTTCGTCCCGCAAAATATTCCAATTATTCATAGAGTCACGATTCGGATAACGGCTCTCGTTCTTTAGGTGTTGAACGTTAGGTTGAGGTCCGATCGATCGATCAATCGACATATGTATGCACGTATGCTTAAGGAGGAGGCGGACGGAGCCGAGATACCAATTTTATAAGCTAAGCCGGCTTATTGTTACTATTATTATTGTTGTCGTCATCGTCGTCGTCGTCGTCGTCGTCATCGTCGTCGTCGTTATTTTTTATTATTCGCAGAGGAACTGCTGCGCTCGGTAGGTAATGGAGAGCCGATAGCGCGCGCGGGCGAATATTGACCGTGAATTTCGTTAATATATTCGGATCGGTCGGTAATGGTAATAAAGGGCCGCGGGGTAGGGACGATTAGCACACTAATGGAAAAGGCTTGAGGGCCGACTCGATGATAATGCGGCATTCCGCTGGAACAATTAAATTTAATCCCGCGGGTGGAGAAAAAGTCGAGCCGCGGTAGCCGGACTGAATATTCAAACGCTCGAATTACAATAATCGTTAGGAGTTTTAGTGCTAATCGCTCTTAGGCTCGCTCTCCCTGGAATTCCTCGTTCGCCGGCCGATAAATCATGCCGGCTTCAATTAAGTAATATCGGCCTTTCCGAGCCGCGCGCCCATTAAAACGTGCGCCGCGCGAATAAGGACCGCGAAATGCGGATCGCGGGCCACGGGCTCCTGTTGCCCCTCGTCCCGCCAATACCTTCGCCGCAGCCCCCACTCGCGATGCCAATAACCATGCCGATATGGCGATGGCAATGTGAACAGATGTCCCGCGTATAATTGGCCCCGCGGCCGCGAATTCCAAAGATCTGCCCGATCTGGATCCATAAATCAATTAATTTTCGAGCGGACCCACGGAGGCTCATTTAAATTCCTTTGCGGGGAGGAATCGACCCGGGGGAAAAACAATACCGAGCGATGCCCGTCTGACGCCACCTTAAGTATTTCGGCTCGGATTCCGATCGCTCCGAACGACCCGTACCGCTCTCTCTCTCTCTCTCTCTCGGTCTCGTCGATAGTCCTCAAATCCCTCATCCCCATTCCTTTCCTTGCCCACTCCCATTTTTTCATCTTTTCAGAACAGATATTTATACGGAACTTTTTACGCGATTCGGGGCTAGTCGGTCCTTTCGCTTTCTATGTCGCCTCCCCCCCGCCCCCAGACTCTGTATCGCTCTGTCGCGCAGCCTCTTTTTCAATCGGCATGCTTCATTTCATATCCGCTATATTTTTATCCGCTTTATAAACGTCGCAGGGCCGCCTCAGTTCTCCCTCTACCTTAGGCAATTATTATTGCTCATTAAAGTTATACATCTTTATCTGCTAATCTAATTTCTCGAATCATTACGTATGCAACCACACGGGCTAATATAAATGTTTTACCAACCATCGACTGTATGCTTTTACGTTTAACGAGTGTTGGTAAAAACATAAAAATATCTGTAGCGGATAAACCTAAGTGTACCGGTACGAACATATAGCGCGTCGGTAATACAGAATGCACAACCTAACTATCTGCGGTCGATATGATCTCAGGTCGTACTGTTACCAACAATCCCAGACAATGTCTATTACGCTTTCTCTATTTGCTTCGTGAACCTTTCAAGCACATTTTCATTTTGTACCGACAATTATTTTTTTCGAATAGGTATTCTCAAAGTCACCGCGTTAACGTATAAAGTAGTTACCTGCATTATCCGAAGGAACAATAAGCAAGTATTTCCCAATGAAAGTATTCACAATTATTTCCAAAATTGATAACTTTATTTTAGGAACTGGAATTACATTCAATTAATAAAGAATTTTATATTATAATCTCGGAAAGTTTACAGTTAAAAAAAATTACTCCTTGGCATTTAATTATCATAGAATTTTACTGTGCGTTCGTTTCCTCTTAAGAGGTTACAGATTATAAAAGTGATTAAATCGGACATTGAAACTTGAGAATATATTCTTGAATTCATTAACAGTTAAAAGAAGCATAAATTTTTTAACACGCTTAATTCTATTCTTGATCGAATCGCTATTATAACAATAAAATATTCGAAAACAAAGTTCGTTAGTAATAAATATATAAAAATTTTAATTGAATTATTTTAATCTACTTATTGTTTACCGTTCAATATTAAGTAAAGGAATTCGATTAAAAGTTCAATCCACAAAAACTTGATATATTACGAACTATTCAGTACTTTAATGATTTTCTTGTTCTCTATTACAGAAAACAGTATATTAAAGCTTTTAATATTTATTTAAGCAATATTAGCAAACGAATTGTAAATGCCAATGTTTAACTGGGAATTAAAGAGATTAGAATTAGAATGCTTCCTTTTAAATAAAATCAGAATGTGCAGGTTAATGTTGAAAAATGCTTTGGACGTGAAGGATATTATTAAAAAGTAGAGAGAAAAAATAGATGTTTTTATTGCTGGTCACATTTATTTCAATGTAAATTATGACATTTTTCAGACACAAGTATCAAATTTATTCATTTTCTTTGAGAATTTCAACGTCGTTAAAGATAATTCGTGTTGATGCATCGCATCGATGACATGAAAATTCCGAGTACATTAATAAATTTTCTTGCTGATATTCCTGACTATTTTACGAAACATAAACGCATGATACGCATATTTCTAATCTGTATTTATGTACATGTCGAGCGAACTACAATGTAAAAAAAAAAAAAAAAAAAAAAAAAAAGAAAACAAACGAAGAAGAAATTGCTATTGTAATTTCTCCCATTGCATAACACCGAATAGTAATTAACAGTCTTGTGTTGGGTTTAGTAGGGGTAATCTTATTTGAGTTCACCATCAACTGCAGAAATTGCAACCTCTTGATAATATATATATATGTATATCTATTATGACGGTTGATGAGTTTCCAATTTCTTGTCGACTTTTCTTCACCATTAAATAGTTTGAAAAGCTCTTCGCTGTCAAACTTTAAATGTTTTTCATTAAAAATAAATCTGACATTAACGGCAATTTATAAAAGTTATTTGAAGTATTAAAAAAAAAAAAAAAATGAAATACAAATAAAATAAAATAAAATAAAAAAAAACGTTATATAAAATAAACAACTTAATAACGTGATCATCCCTTACCGTCGACACAGACACTCTCTCCTATCTTAAAACATACACAATTAATATAATAAATAGTTTACTATAGCTATGATTTAATAATTAGTGGCTTTCGATTAACCATTACGATTACGATTTCGCATAGGAGCGTTCGCATAGAAACATTATTTCGCGCCAATGTCACACTCGCATCATGCGCACACACAGGCAGACAGGGGCGCACACGCACGTACGCAAGGCACGCGCTTAAGAGCGGCGCGCAGAGTCGTAGGTACGCGCACGCACAAACACACAGTTATAATATGTCAAGTCAGTTACTTTTCTCCAAATGCAACGTAGTCTATACTTATTTATCTTTCATTAACTTTAACAACTTTTCGTCTTTAAAAATAATCCCTTTCCTTCGTTATATCAAATCGATTAAAACGCAATCGAGCCTATCAGTTCATAATTCAAGTACCTTCGTCATGCAGAAACCCGTTTTTCAGAAAAGAGCTTTATGCAGAATCAGTTTGACAAGCGAAAATTCGCGCGGGGGGAGCGAAGCATTCGGCATCCTCCGTATCATCCATTATCCATATTTATATGCCCCTACGGTGTACATCCCCCCTCGCTCTCTCACTCTCTCTCTCTCTCTCTCTGTACATTCTTATGCGGAAAGCTAGAGAGAGAGAGAGAGAGAGAGAGAGAGAGAGAGAGAGAGGGATAGCCGGATAGGTAAATACGTTTCTATCGCGCTCAAGGATCTCTGCATATATCTCTTGTGCCGTTACATCGATCTTGCGGATTCGCGTTTGCGTGCACATAGCATTTTTAAAAATACATTATTCATTATATTTAACATCGAAAATACATGTATCTCTTAAAAAAATATATGCGCCTGTAGGTGTGTGTTGGGAATTATGGTGGATGGAGGGGCGCACGTGTAAGTGCGGTGATGATGATACGATGAGGGCATGACGAGCTGCACACATACGCGCAAACCTGGATTCGTTTAAAGTCGGATATTAATTTTTCGCGTACCTGTAGACGGGCAATCGTAGCGAATAGGGGATACTTCGGGAACTTCGTAGGGCTTCACCTTCTCGAGCGTGCGAGTGAGTTGCCTACCTCGGCCGCGTGTCAAAATTCTTCAATTGTCGGGTACTAGATCGCGATAAACGGACGAGCGCTGATAAGGTGTCGAAAAATGACTGCACAAGCGCAGGCGCACGCACGCACACGCACACGCGCACGAAGGCTACTATGCATTATGCATTGAGCGCAGAGAGTTTACTTGTAGACTCGGCCTGAAACTTGAAATATTGGTAAACGCTTTCAGCAGGCATTCTCACACAGCAGACAGAAGTGTTCGCACAGAGAGCACGCAATGCAATATTCGAGTACTATTTATAGTATCTTAATATATTGGAGAAAGGAAGACGCAAATGCATAAATAATGATGCCTCTTTTCGTCCCATTCAATGTGATGCGTTGGAATAATGGGGGGGGGGGGGGGCTAGCTGGATGCGGTGATGTGGGTAATAGGCAAATACCATTACCGATAAATAGAGATAGGTATCTCTCTCTCTCTCTCTCTCTCTCTCTCTCTGTCGATGCACAGACAGGGGCCGGATAATTTAAATTTACACGATTAAATGAAAGAAAACCCGAATAATAAATATTAGCGTGTGGGGAGGGGGCTCGGGGTAGGAAACGCACTTTCGGCTAATCGAGCCCCGCGACTCGGAAAAGCTTTCTAGGTCCTTAAGGTTTAGGTGGCGGTGATGAGAGCCGGTCGCGCGAACAAGTCTCCAAAAAACATCAATTGGCAAACCTTCGCCTTTCAACTTCGCATTATACAATCTACGCTTTATTCAATTATCCGCATCTTTCGCCAGTTCACGTTACCCTTATGAGTCGAATCATCATAGATTAACTTAGGAGATTAATTACTACAGTTAATAAGTATATGTATCCTAAAGCTTTGTACGCTGTACTTTATAATTTACTTACAACTTAAATTCTCGTAATCCTGTGTTTTTGTTCTGAATAAATGGTTCAGATGAGTGCGGTCGGGTGTGTCGCGTAGAACGATGGGGTGGATGATGGCCGGGGAGGGGGAGGACGTGTTAGTGTCGTCATAGAGTGCTCGGCGCTCTGTCGATGCGATGTGACACATTACTTCCAACAACGAGCAATTACAGAATGTCGATTACTTTCCTCTAGTTCACTATTTACAATGAAGTATACATGTATATATGAATATATATAGAGTATAATGTATTCCGAGCTACTTCAGACCTGATGCAAAAGACACAATTTTCAACGAGCGTACATCTTAACATAAAAATACATCAATCCTAGTTTTGTGTTTTGTTTTATTCAGGCGCGTATTGGTTGATCGCCGTCGTGTTGTTGTTGTTGACATCTGCGGTGCGCGCGTCCATAAGTCGGTAAACAAAGAATCATTGACCAGTCGTTGTGGAAATCGCAGCAACGATTACGGCCTCTATTAGTTCCAAAATAAGTAGAAGACGGCAATTACGACGTCATAAGCTCGATAAAACATTATATCTGTCCAGTCCGATTTCGCGTCATATATTCTCTCTCTCTCTCTCTCTCTCCCCCCCCTCTCTCTCTCTGTTGCATGTGTATGTATATATGTGTATATGAAGCCATATACTTAGTTGCATATGTAAACTAACTTGGAGTTTTATACAAGAGAATGATGGGGCGAGACGAGGTGCCGAAATCCTTATCACAGTAGTACTTCGTAAATTCTCACGTTTCTTGGACGTCGGGACAAAACATAATTCCGCAACACCAAGCTAGGCCCCTGTAGTAGCATGTGTGTGTGTGTGTGTTTGTTCGGATTCCTCTGCCTGTTGCTCTGCGAGTACGTTTCTCACTCTTTCACTTGCACTCTCTCTCTCTCTCTCTCTCTCTCTCTCTCTCTCTCTCTCTCTCTCTCTCTCTGCCTGAGCTCTTACATGCGTGCTATTCCTTTCCATATGCGTAAGCGCTCGCTTGTGTATATACGTGTACAGGTATTGTTCATAAATAACGGAACAAGAAGCTCCCGCTGTCTACTATCATCATTGTTCTCTCGTTCGTAGAAGGCCACAACTGCTGAAGGCGCGAAGTTTTTCGGAAAAGTCGCTAGTGGATCTTTGGATAGTCTTGTGCAAAAGTCGAAGAAACGGATTGTAATGATAATTGTAACAATAATTGTTATTATAATAAAGTTAATAATAATATTAATAATAATGATGATAATAATAGCAATAATAAAGTTGCTAATAATAATAATAATAATAATAATAATAATAATGATAATAATAGCAATAATAATAGAAATAATAATAATGATAAAATGATTGTAATAATTAAAAAACAAAAGAAATAATAGCGGTAGTGGTAGTGGTAGTAGAAGTAGTAGTAGTAGTAGAAGTAGTAGTAGAAGTAGTAGTAGTAGTAGTAGTAGTAGTAGTAGTAGTAGTAGTAGTAGTAGTAGTAGTAGTAGTAGTAGTAGTAGTAGTAGTAGTAGTAGTAGTAGTAGTAGTAGTAGTAGTAGTAGTAGTAGTAGTAGTAGTAGTAGTAGTAGTAGTAGTAGTAGTAGTAGTAGTAGTAGTAGTAGTAGTAGTAGTAGTAGTAGTAGTAGTAGTAGTAGTAGTAGTAGTAGTAGTAGTAGTAGTAGTAGTAGTAGTAGTAGTAGTAGTAGTAGTAGTTGTGTAGTAGTAGTTGTAGAAGTAGTAGTAATGGTGAAGATGATGTAGGTGAGGAGGAGGAGATCGTCGGCGGCGACGACGACGACGATGACGACGACGACGACGACGAAGACGACGGTACAATGAATGTCGAAGGTGCCGATGTCGAAGATGCCGATGTCGATGTCGATGTCGATGTCGATGTCGATGGTGATGTCGATGTTGTCGTTGTGTCGTTGCTGTTGACGTTGACGACGATGAGAAGGAGGATATTGATAAGGCTGATGATGAGGGTGTCCGAGAGTAGAGGGGGAGGAGATGAGGCTTCCGGCGTCAGTCACGACCCGGAGGAGCCCCGGAAGCGCTCTCGAGGTGGCGCAACCCAAACGTCATCATCGGCAATTGTCAGTCGCTGAAGCTCGACAAAGTCGCCCGGGCCGTTCACGGGGCCGTAGCGACACTTGACCCGCCGACGACCTGGGTGGCCGAGCCAACGAGGCCCTCGCCGGCCTTGCCGAGACGGAGAATCGACTGTAGGGAGGCGACCTCCGAGGCCAGTCGGTCCAGCCGCGACTTGACCTCGCGCTCGTTCTCCGGGATCGTCGGTACGACGCTCGGCCCGGTCCACTCGGCTCCCAGCGATATCCCGGAATCCCTCTCGTCGCTCGAGCCCTCGTTGTCCCAGGGCGGCGAGGCGCGAGGTCCGGGCTCCTGCTTAATGCCCTGGAGGGCAAGGAGGGCGCTCGCCGCGTCCTTGTCCCCGATCCTCGACTTGTGCCTGAGCTTGTGGGGCAGGCTGTTGCCGGCCCCGGCCCCGTTCACTATCAGGGTAGGGGAGCTCGTCATCTGGGCGCTCTCGTCCCCGCTGCCCGATGAGAGCTCGAAGGGCGACTGGGCCCGGCGACCGCGCGATAGGTTCAGGGCGCTCGAGCTGTCGAAGTTGTGCATCGCCGGATGCGGGAACGGGTACTGGAAGCTCTCGGCCTCCGGGTAGGCTGTCGTCTCCGGGACGAAGAGCTGTGCCGGCGACCTCGGCGAGCGGGCCCCGCTTACCGGCTGGTGTATTACGGAAGTGTGTACGGGGCTGGGAGTCCGGGCGTAGAGGAGGGCCGCCGAGGACTGGAGCTTGGCTCGCTTGACGAGGGTCGGCTCGGCCGGCAACGCAGCCAGAACGTGCTCGGTGCTGATGACCGACTCCCCGCAGATGCCGAACTTCTCGCGAATCGCGTCGAGCTGGGCCTTGAGGATGTGGTTCTCCTTGCTGAGCTCCATGACCCTCTGCTCGAGCACCATGTCGTTGAAGCGCCTCTTCTCCCGGGAGCGCTTGGCCGCCTCGTTGTTCCGCCTGCGTCTGTCCCAGTAGCTGTCGTCCTTTTTGTTGTCGGGTATGAACTCGCGCTGCTTGCGCTGGGAGAACAGCTCCTTGCGCAGGTCAAAGTTGTTATTGTAACTGTCGGGATGAGGACTCTGATGGCCTTGGCCGTCGTGGCCAGGATGCTGTTGCTGTTGCTGTTGTTGCTGCTGCTGTTGTTGCTGCTGTTGTTGCTGCTGCTGTTGCTGCTGCTGGGACGAATGCTGCTGTTGCTGTTGCTGTTGATGCTGCAAATGCTGAGGTTGGGGGTGATGCAACTGCTGTTGTTGTTGTTGTTGTTGTTGTTGTTGCTGCTGCTGCTGGGACGAATGCTGCTGCTGTTGTTGTTGCTGCTGCTGCTGCTGCTGGGACGAATGCTGCTGCATGGAGATGGGACCGTTGTGGTGACCGGGATGGGTCATGGGCGGGAGGGGCCCATGGGCGTCATGGGGGCCGTTGTGAGGTCCTCCGTGTCCAGCGTGCGCCATCGTATGGGAGGCCGGCATTGTGCTATTCAGACACGCGGTCTCACCATTTATGGGCGATCCACTTTGACGGGCAATGAACTCTGCCACCATAATTTGTTTTCTCAGAACATCTGTAAGAACAGAAAGGAAGCTCTACTTAGACTATCATTATTATAGCTTGCCAAATAAATAATCACAGATTATAATCACAGATCTCCTCTACTAGAGTCTAATGTAAATTGTGGCGGTGAGCGCGGGAGGGTGGGAGAAAGAGAGAGAGAGAGAGAGGGGGGGGACGAAAGAAGTCTATAAGTCTAGTTCACCCCCCCCCGTTCGAACGCAACCGCAATTGACCACCTAATCTATGCCTAATTGTACAACGAGCTCAACACCTCGCCGTCACTCTGTTTTTTATTTTCACAAGCTGCGCCTGTATACACGCACGCGCGCGCGCGAACATATATATATATATATATATATATATACACGTTATCGTACGTATCGGTATAGATTTATTGTAATAACACGAATGTGGCGGAGAGGTAGAGGAGAACGAAACATCAGCGAGCATCGAGTTAGACAAATAGATACGAGACGAGTATAGTCGATCGTCATCGGCTATTTATAAAACACGAGCTTCCTCGGAAGTATGCGCTAATCGCGAGGAGAAAGGTGTCGTTAGGAGCGTTTCTGTAAATTATATCTCGAATTTCAGCGCTATAGGCAGAATAGGTCAGGAAGCGGCTCGCTCGGCCCAGCGTCGTCACCCGATCACTGGAGAGCGGGTGGCTCCTCCTCCTCCTGTTTATCAAAAAAATCATTGGCTTTCCCGCGAGGCGGGGGTGGGAAAGTGGGAAGTTGAAAAGTCGCGTCGAGCACGTGTTATCGTTAGTCATAATTACGGGATTCGCGCGGGTCGCGAGGTTCGCGCACGTGACGTTTACGAAACGATGCCAAGAAGAAAATTACTCCGTTTCTTTATGATCGAGCGGTACCTTCCTTCCTCTTCCTTCCTCTTCCTTCCTCTTCCTTCGTTCGTTCGTTCGTTCGTTCGTGCGTTCGTGCGTTCATTGGCCTCTTCCCCACGGTCGTCGCCTATCTTTTTCCAAACGGTATGACGTAATGAAGAAATAACTCTCGTCACAAATTAAAGACCACGACGAATCGAAACTTTTTCACGTCGACTTATTTTCAAAAACTTCTGTTGCCTATCGTTATTATTAATGTCGTCTCAATACGATTCTATCTGAGCACATACAGTAATAAGCGCTTGGCATTCCGAATACTATAAATTTTCCAACAAAGCACGGTGTTTTAAACTCGACGTTAGAAAAACCGTAACAGTGCTAATGGGGCGTAATCTCGTCCGATTGTTAAGAGTATTCATGAAGGTTGATGGGAGGGGGCGGGGAGGCAGAGGGGTTGTTATTTTTAATACTCGGGCATGGCAATTTCAACGATAAAACTAATGATGAATAAAAGTAGATTCGATTCGTACTTATTATTAATATTCTGATTATTAATAAATTAATAATCAAGTTATTTAAGTTTCTTGAAGCGAAAGAGTTCCATTTTTCTTAAAACTGGAAGGAAAAAAAGTAAAGCGTGCCATCGCGTATGCGACACCCATGAGTTGATAAATGTTGAACGCAGCTCTTTTGCGAGTATGCACTGACACTTAGGCAGAGAGTGTAACTATACGACAATACGAATAGCCGAGAATGAGGAAATAAGTCGGCATGGCGTTATTCGGCCGTTCAAATCAATCGCTCGAGTGACTGGACTGACACCGATTACTCTCTCACTCTTATTCCGATGTTCCTTTTCTCTAATTAAGAGAGAAACAGAGGAGCTGTAATATTGTTTAAAATCTGGCTCCCGATCAGCAGATCGGACATTGTCCAGTCAGAGATTAAAAATTCACTGTGATTTCAATGGAGGAGCGCTGCGCGTCCAAGTGACATAATACATGAACATGACACCGTTGGTAAATATTTGAACAACATAATGATTCATCCATTAGATTTCAAATTCTAAGCTATTTCCGGACAAAGTGGATCTCTGACTCAGTATTTCAAATTTTTAGGATAATAATGAGAGTGCCGAGAGATGATAATCCAATGGCCCTTTCGTTACGTAAATGGGAAAAAGTCGTGGATGGCGGGTGGGACGGGGGATTGGGGAGGGAGGGAGGGGGTGGGGGGGTGACGGTGCCAAAAACTAAGCATCGAGCTCCCATTCGTTAATGTCGATCACGTAGAATCGCTGCTAGCTTCTGCTCACGGGCCTCGATCGGCATCCTTCCACTACGTCCCTCCCCAGTCCCCCCCCCGTCCCTCGCACGCCCGTCCACGGAGGCTTTTCCCACTTAACGAGCCCGAGAGAGCCTTCCGTTTCTTCTTCCTCGGAAGATTCCGTGAGCTCCACCGCGCGGCAACTCATTCTCCCAGTTCCATTGACCACCAGAGCCACGCGTTCCCTCAACGCACACACGCGCAGACGGACGCGCGCACGCGCTATAATATCCATGCGTTTTCATAGTAGCGGCGTAGCGAAGAAAATCTGACCCAGTTAACAACATGCTTCTTGCGCTCGGCTAGATCTCACCTATGCCTATGCAACCCACACGTCTTTATACATTCACGTGTGCTCGATCGCGTGCATTATCCGAAGCGTAAAAGTTTATTTTACGCTATAAATATTAATTATACTCGCGAATACGCGATCCGGCCACTGGTGTGCGTCAGATTTTTATGAAGCCGAATGGCATAACGGCTCGAGAAGTAACGGCGTTGCATCGATTAATGCAGCCGAAAATTAGTGCCGCGTTTCGGTATTCACGGTTATAATACGCTTGCCTGCGTGCGTGCGTGCGTGCCTGCGTGTATGTTAAATTCGGACGCCTCGGCAAACAGGTGCATATGTATAATATACTTGTAAAGCGAGCTGGCGTCGGTGGGAAATGGAAAATACAAAAAAAAGGAAGAAAGAAAAACGAAAGAAAGAATCGATCAGAACGGCTGGTTAGCATCGGAAATTTTAATTACCTCCTACCATAGGCTTTATCGCTCGCTTGCTCTCTCTCTCTCTCTCTCGCTGCCTTTCCACGAAACGCTTTGTTTTAGCAGTTTGGCTCGCCTCCCCCGCTCCCTCCGCTACCCGCCATAGATCGCTGGCTCCGACGGAACTTCCGGGAATCATGGGTTTGGTTGTTGGGGGGGGGGTGTTATAATCGGCCGGGGCAGGGACTTTCGACAAGCTTTTTTTTTCTTCATGTCGGGGATATTAATTGTGATGAGTGGCCTTATTGTTCTCGGATTAGGCGACGTTGGGCAAGCGTCATAATTGCTCGAGGATTGATTCATTCATGGCTCCGCGTATGTGGGTCGCGCTTCAACTTTTGATTATTTAAAGAGAGACGGACAGACAGGGTGTATGTGCGCGCGTGTGTGTGTGTGTGTGAGAGAGAGAGAGAGAGAGAGAGAGATAGCGCAAAACAGAGCACGAGAGTGCGTGAAGAGCGGCGGCGGCGGCGAGGTAGTGAAAAATTAATGATTGGGAAAAAGCAGAAAAAAATATCGTTTTACTATTATTATTACTATTATTACAATTGCGTCTAATTTTTTTTTTTTTTTTTTTTTTTTTTTTTTTAAAGGCTTTTTCTTACGTCGCGTCGCACGTCATTGCCGAGCGTACAATCGCTCGCGACTTAACTCGTCGATCATTATTACGCGTTCCTTATAATTGATTCAGCGTAACGATAATCAGTTGGCCGTAGGAATGAATTCGCCGAAGCTCCGCTGTGTCAAATAGCCGGCAGATCATAATATTATTCTTTATTATTTGTTTATGAAGATGGGCCGTACGGCCCCTCCCGCCCTCCCTGTTGCTATTTCTATCAGTTTTCGAAGTCGGGCTTCTTTCTTTGACTTGCGCAATGAGTTTACGCACCCGTCCGAGATTTCATCGGGACGAATTAATGTTAATTAATCATCGGGGTGTAGGAATAGGGAGGGCTCGGTGATACAGGTTAGAGCGAGAACAGCGACGGGGTCGCGGCGTCGGCCAGATAAATTTATCTATTGTATCCGCGCCGACTAGAGGCCAATGCCTGTGTGTTTTGTAATTGTCGTGTTTATTTATTGCGCAAACGACGCTCGGCCGCTCATCGGATGTCATAAAAGCGTGAGCGGCCAGTAGTAGCCTACTTACGTTGGCCATCGATTGCCGTACGACGCATGCCGCCCTCGGTACGTGCAACCATTACCATGACCGAGTAGAACGACTAAGGAAAAAAAAAAAAAAAAAAAAAAAAAAAAAAAAAGAGAGAGAAAGAGATTATCCGCGTGACTCGCTTAGCACACGGAAGCGACGAGATCGCCTTTTCCGTTGTCATGGCGCTCCGGAGCTTTTCCGACGACCGATGATTCCCAGTCCTAGGTTTTCTCCGACTGGCTCTCTACGTACATCCATACAACGCCCGTGCGTGCGTGTATTCTGCCGACGCGTCTTTAAAGAGATGCTTTAGCTTTCGATCGATCGATATGCACGACAAAGCACTTGGATCGTTGGATTATCTTCGTTAATTGATCGTCGATATCGCTATTGAGCCCGATTATGCTCATTCAGCCCCCTCGGAGCCGATAGCATCGTAACTGCATTGTTTACACATTTGGGGTATCGCAGGCTAATTTAAAGTCCCCCTTCCCTTAACCTATTCGATAAAAGTGCTCTTTGTCCGCGAGGGAAAGCTGCGCGCAATGGCGCATAATAAGGACAATACGGGGGCTCGGATATATCTATGCACGTACGCGCGTACGTACGTATGGAAAATAAATAAATAAATAAAAAGAAAGAAAGAAAGAAAGAAAGAAAGAAAGGGAAAATTAAAAAAATAAGAAAGAAAGGTAAAGAGTCGGCGGTTGACGTCAGGCTCGGGAGGAAAGGTGTCGTCACATTGGTGACGATCACGTTCGCGTCGGCTTCTCTAATCCCGGGACACGTGCGACAACTCCTTCGTGTGCCGCGTTGCGCAATAGCCCGGCGGCGGACGTGGCGCGCGCTCCCTCACGCACACGCGCCACCGCCGCTGCCACCGTCACTACTAGCATCGCCGCCGCCACCGCCGCCACCGCCGCCGGCTCACGCTCCGCACTACGAGAACGACAGAGAGAGAGAGAGAGAGAGAGAGAGAGAGAGAGAGAGAGAGAGAGAGAGAGAGAGAGAGAGAGAGAGAGAGAGAGAGAGAGAGAGAGACAGGTTATTTCAGAAATCCGTTTGGCCGTTTCCGAGCCCTCGCGGTACGGGGACCCGGTGGTACTCGGGGGAGCCGGCCGTCGAAGACGATGGAATGGAATGTACCAGCGGTTGCGTCATAGGCTCGGCCGTTGCGCGTTGGCGAGCGCCCCGACCCAGGAGGCGAGATAACAACGCGGACAGTATTGACCCTCGCCTATTTTAGCCGTTGCGAAATGTACGTGCGCGCAACCGAGGGATTATTTGCCAATGAGCGGACGGGCGGACGGACGGACCGCATGGATTCGAAGAGGACCCCGAGGATGTATAAATAATCGGAAGGGCAGCGGCGGCGGCGGGGTTATTGGGGTTGGCTGGATTCGAGCCCAAACCGAGATGATAAATACCCGGATCGATAATGTCGCGATGCTGAAATAGTGTCGCCGTCGGAGCCTAGATTCCTCGCTTTTTCGAGTATAGGTACATGCCCGCGAGACGATAAGATAGGGAAATCCGTATTATAAATACTTTAATCTCGCAGAAAAGTATTTCGATTAAGACTAATGTTACACGTCGGATTTTCTCACAGCGATTATCGTGACTTTTTAGATTTTTCCAGACTAGATGACTGTCAGCGATAAGCACGCCAAACACAACAACACAATCTATACGTATACGTACGAGTGCACGCGCGCGCGCGCCTCTGTTCAAATACGTTTATTACATGTATGTACCGTAACAGCGTCGGCAGAGTGGCAAGAGTGGTGGGAAGGCGCGGGCGGGTGGGGTGGGGCGTGTACGCGGACCCATAGCCGATTATTTCGTACTGATTATTATTCAATTCTTCTTGTAGGCTGTTGTGTCCGAGCTTCGTAAACCCGCTGGGCATTGACCCCGCCAGGCTATCAGGGTTCATTCTTGCTTGCTCCGCGTACACGGGGACCTTAGATCCGGTAATTACCTGCTTCTGCCGGGCCTGGGGTAGCCCAACGCTCGTGGGCACGAGCATTAAGCGGCGAAGGAGCGGCCAGGACGCGGCCGGGGTCGGGGACGGGTCGAAGAGAGCCTGCGATATCCGGGAAATGGTCGAGCTCTCCGGTGGAGGGGGAAGGGGCTGGGGATAGCGCGGGAGGAGGCAGTAGGCAACTCCAGGGCTCGGCCTCCGCATAACAGTGATATCATAATTCCGGTCTCATGAATTATTCCAATTGTCTGGGTGGTCGTCCGCTCGACGCCCGTAATTCTCACGCGCTACTACGAATCGCAGGAACGAGGCGGGACTCTTTGGACGGGCCGCCGTGATAACGGGCTCGGGGACGTATGTGCGCCGTGTCTCCGTCTCTTTCGTAACGCACGGGAAATGTAATCGTTTCTCCGATTTCGCGGGATTCCTTTCCGCCAGCCGGACTTAACTGACCGTCCGTCCTACCCACCGATCCAATCCTACCATCCGCCGCTGCCTCCTTCACACCCCTCCCCGCCCCATCCCACCACGCCCGTCGCCCACCTCAACGCCCCCCAGCAGGTCCGTCGCCACCGCCACCGCCACCGCCACCGCCACCGTCAGCACGTATAACGCCATCCGATAACGGTATAACGAACGCCTGTGATGAGCGGACGGACGGACGGTGCTCTCCTTGGTCTCTGTTGTAGGGCCACCGGGGTACGGGACGAGTCACGACCGCGCGATTGTCCACGTGTCTAGGTGCTCGTGGCGCATGCATGCCGCGCACCTACCTCCTCTGCTACTTGACTCCGCTGACACCGTTGACTCGATTGCCAGGCACCGGAGCCGCCATCCTCCGCTCTACCCTAAATGCCCCAGGTCCAATTAATTGTCGCTCCTTACGGGCACGGGTCTCGACTTCTAGGAGTCGCGGCAGCGCCTGTTTGCTCTCTCTCTCTCTCTCTCTCTCTCTCTCTCTCTCTCTCCCTCTCCCTCTCTCTCCCTCTCTCTCTCTCCCTCTCTACGTCTAATCAGCATCTCACGACACCATTCATTATCTCCGCGCTCGGTAGCTCGCTCGTTATTACCGCGAGTGGTGAGCCCGTTTGCTCTTCCATCACAGATTACTCGTATCGCGGTAGCGGCTCAAAAAAAAAAAAAAAAAAAATTAAATAAATAAGCGTGCCTGGTTGATGCCATCGCCGGCTCGGTGCGCTTAATTAGCGGCGTTTAGCATCTCCCTATGAGCTGCTCTCGGTACCTGTATACGGAGGAGGAGGGTCCGCTTCCGCGCCACGCGCTTCCCCGCCATCGTCGAGGGTATGGGGGTCGCAACGGGAGATACACCCTGGCTCCGGAGCATCCAGACAGACTACTGCATTGTCTATTTTTAATGCCATCGGCGGCGGCGGCGGCGGCGGTGGCCTCGTAACAGGGAGAGTAGGTGGCTCGTGGGGCGGTGAGGTGATGTGAGATGAGGTGAGGTGAGGTGAGGTGGGAAGTACAGTTGAGGGTCGAGGTGGTGGTGAATGAAATAGGCTCGCGGGCATTAACGGATTAATCCGCCTCGGCGGAGCTACCGTAATAATCGCTGAGCGGGACCGACCGTGGCGCCTCGAGGATAAGAGCTGCAAGCTAATTACCAGATAGCCGGTATATTTTAACGACTCGGTGGAGGAAGAGCGCGGCCCGGAGAGTTTAAGAGTCCGCGGGCGCGTCTTTTCGGCGGCGATGCACTCGCCGATGGAGCATCGGGGACACGAGGCTTAATTAACCGTTGGAGGCAAGAATTCGGCTGACGGCGTCGGCGCGCCGACGCTTCCAGTATAATGGGACGGATAACGGGCCCCCTCCCATACCACCACCACTACCAGCCCCCCTCTCTCTCTCTCTCTCTCTCTCTCTCGCGCGCGCGCGCGCGCGCGTCGGTGGTGACCGGTGTCGGAGGTGCTCGTGAAAAACGATTCGGAGGCGGCAGACGCTCTCCGGGCTTTTCGTCTTCCGCTTACGTAACACCGAGACTTCAGGACGATCGGCTACTACCGGTGCGCCCGGGATCAACCGACGGCTGTAAGACCAATGAGTGAGTGGAGGGGGCATTATGGGCGTCCGAGGCTCGTACACCGGTGCCCGTTTCTTTTTAACGGTAAGGAGGTCGCGGCGGCGTCGGCTGCGGCGGTTCTTCCCGAGTAACAATTATCGTGTTCGGCTCCTCGGCTAACACTTGGCCTTGGTTCAGCCCATATCTTCCCTATCCCCTCTCTACCCACCCCCCCTCCAATCGCCCTGATCAATACGATATTTCGAAGCAGCTGTTTTCGGTCAAAGGAGCCTCCTACGCCCGATTTTAAAGTGCTCTGAAACCATAAGTGCACGCCGCATCTCGTGCTCTCCTCGCCTCTCCGCGGCTACGAGTTCAGTCTGTATGTGTGAGTGGAGCGCGGACCCAAGGGATGGCTCATTACCGATTAATAATATAGTATATGCTTCGGTACGGGAAAGTTTTCTAAGTCAATAATCACGTCCATCGTCGTCTCTTAATCTCTCCCCGCCCGTATTATCAATCAAATTAGCCTAATACACGCTTCCAACAAAGCAAGTGCAATACAATATCTTTTTCAACTATTAGTCCCGTTAATTTACTTATTAATGGGTATAATAATTGCATGGTCTGGCGATCGATCGCGGCCACGGCAGTTTCTGATGCCACAGTCGAAAAAAAACTTGACCGGATCCCGGGTCACCATTTGTTTTGTAATACAAGATGATTTTCTGTTATTGTTTATATTTGGAATGGCTCGAGCCGAGCCCCCTTTCGTATTTTCTTCAATTCTAGGAGACTTTACGCAGTCCCAAGGAGACAGGGACGGAGAAAGGACTCTTGTCGAAAGAAATCTTGGCGATCGGCTCCCGAGTGATAGAAGCGGCTCTGCCGAAGAACCTCAAGTGTACGCAGGTTTTCTCTATTGTAATCGAGAGAAGACGATGTAGGCAGCGTTTGAAATTCGATGACCAAATAAGAGAATGGGAAGAATGGGGAGAATGGGGAGAATGGGGAGAATGGGGGAGAGCTCGCGAAGTAAAATGTCGGACGATAAAGAGAGGCCACACTCGAATAACGAATGCCTCGACGAGCTTATCCAATTGGGGAATAATTGAATATCTTGAAGATTGATCGGGCGAGGGTGTCCGGGGCAAAGCGAAGCTGATGGCGGTGGCGGTGGCGGCGGCGGAGGCGGCGGCGGCGGCGGGCGCGGCGACCGCAAGATAAGGGGAGCCCGATACGGTTAAGGATCTGCATGGACGGCCGATGGTGGCAAAAGTGTCACGACTGATACGCGGCCGCTCGTGTGTGTCGGCGCGGTTCTGCCCGAGTTGCGCCGATTTCAGGTGCGTCTGTGTTTGTGTGCGCGCGCGCGCGGCCCACATGCTGATTTTTCACGGTTCACGTGTACTGCGCGACCGCCAGAGCCGCCAGAGCCGCCAGAGCCGCCACAGCCGCCACAGCCGCCGTCTCTCGATATCGATCGCCGACAGAGGATGACGTAATTCGAGCTCGAGGGGGCAAGGTATGCCCGCGGCCAGCCGGGGAACGTACGTACGCGGCGGCCCGACGATAAAGAGCGAGCGAGCGAGCGAGCGAGCGTTGTCGATAAGAGCGCGTGCTCCCGCTCGATTTTCCGCTACTTTCGTCACGGCGCCTCCGAGCCCCCTTTTACCTCCTCCTCGCTCACCCGCCCCTGCCGCCCTACCGCCCGCGCGGCGTTCGAATTCTGTCAGGCCGATCCCTGTCAGGAGCTCCTTTTCTCCCAACGGCTGCCGAGAGATTAATAGAGATATATTTCGGAAAGCCGATATTTAAATGCTGATGACTATTGGCTCCACGGACGAGGCTTTAACGAGCCATTTGCCACGGTGAAAGGAGGCGAGCAGGGTGGAAAATATATATATATATATATAAAGTAAGAAAGAAAGAGAGGAAGAAAAAAAAAAATAAAACTCGAGGCTTTCCATCGTGAACATTATACGAGCCAACGTATTTACGAGTATTGACAAAACTCGAAATAAAAAGCGCTCGTAAAGTCATTCATAAGTAATAAAGAAATCGTTCCCGTTTTCCCAAAGTTAATGACGCACGTTTGAATGCACTACTTTTCCGACCGACGGTCCTCTTCTTCTCGACTTCTTCCACAAAAAGCATTCCACTTCTTCAAATTGCTCCAAATGAAATATACCGAGGTCTATGTATTTATACGGCCGCGGCCGGGATGTCCGGCGGGGGAGGCGCAGAGCCAGATAGATAGAGATAGAGAGAGTGAGATATATATATATATATATATATATATAGAGAGAGAGAGAGAGAGAGAGAGAGAGAGACAACCTGGCTAATAAGATAAATATTTTTCGCAAATTTACGGTACAGATTGAGGCGTAGTGTGCCGAACGTGACTCCCAAAGAATGGAATCGATGAAGGTCAATAAGAGAGCCTGTTAGATGCTATGGAACTATATCCATAATACGAATACCTTTAAGAATACGTAAGTGCGTGCCGCTTGCGAGAAGACCGGGGCGGTCGCGGCAGGGAAAGGGGGCGTGGAGCGGGGAGAAAGGACGGCCGTTTCAAGTGATTCTATGTAGTAGGATCTTCGAAAAACCGTTAGTCGCACGATCAGCCTCTCCCTACCTGCCCCCGCCGTCACCGGCACCGTCACTAGCATCGCTGCCACCGCCGCCGCCGCCGCCGCCGCCTTCGTTCTATCTCTATGGCCCGCTAGCTCGCTCTAATGAAAAAATAAACGGTAAACGATGCGATGTTAGAGGCGGAGGATGGATCTATCGGGCGTATGTAGCTGTAAACAATCGGGATCGGTGAAAGACTCGGCCTTGAAAAGCGCGAGCCGTGCTCTGCATCTCGGCATCTTGCGTAAATGAAACGATGAGCGTTAGAGCGAGTGGCACAACATCCTAGCTTTTCTTAACATTGGCCCAAATTCTTCGTATTCGCTTTGAAAATTCGTCATTGGCGCGCATTCGATCTAATTGAAAGGTTTTGCAAAGGCTATTTTGTTGGTTTGATGACGATGGAGACTCAAAATTTTCAACATCGAATCTTTAATATCCTTAAATCCCCGGTGGCCCTTTCATCTCAATACTTCTTCCTTCCATTTTACATCTTTATCTCCATCCGCTGATAGTTCGCGTATTCTCTGTAAGAAGACCGATGGATAACGACTACGACGACGACGACGACGACGACGACGACGACGACGACGACTATTATAAAGAGCGCGGAGAATTTCAACGGAAAGGACAAAGTTGTATGCCAGCCACGAGGCGAAGGTCGTTACACGTTGGCTGGATTACGGAATTAATTAAATGTGGCCATGTGGCGCGGTGACAAATGGTCAAGTGCCGGTGGAGCTGCCGGTGGAGCTGCCGGGTCGGGCGGGCGACCCTCGGCAGGATATCGATGACAAAGCCGCTGCTGCTACGATAACAAAGCGCGCCAAGTCTTCTTCCGGATGGCCCCTCCTCTGCAGGATCCGCGTCCAAGATCAATGTCACGTTATACGTAATTAGATCCGAGCGAGCGCTTGACCGCTCGACCAAAGTGGGCCATTACCTTTTCAACATTATCTCCCCCCCCCCCCGCCCCAATTCCCTAGGTCCCAGGTGACCCGCGGACCGCCGGTCATACACGCTACGTAAAATCTAAGGGGCACGTAGATTCGGCGGCCAGGACAGAAGTCGAAGAGCAGTCGTGAGTCCAAGAGCGAGGCAGAGCAAGAGCAAAAGCAAGAGCAAGAGCAAGAGCGAGAGAGAGAGAGAGAGAGAGAGAGAGAGAGAGAGAGTGAGAGACGAGTTTCTGCAAATTAGGCCGTGGCCCACTTTTCTTGGTCGTGCGGCGCGCCGCGATAGACGCGGAGGGAACAAATCGGTCGTTGATGGAGAAGTTGGTAGGGGAAGTCGACGGCGGTGGCGGTGGCGGTGGCAGCGTTCGCAAGGGCGGGAGGACGGATGGCGAAGGAGGAGGTGGTAGTTGCGGCGGGTGGGAGGGGACGAGAGCAACGAGAGGGAGCACAGTCCCGTTCGGAGGATCGCGATCGATAGTCCGTGGCTCCGGCCACGTGCTCCGCGTCTACTCCAGGAGAGGCCAACTCTGTCTCTGTCTCTGTCTCTCCCCCTCTCCTCAACCCGCCGCGCGGATCGGGCTCACCACCACCTTCTCTTTGATCTAGCGAGCGTTCCAGACGTCCTGCGGCGAGTTACAGTTTCGCGAGAAATTTTTAGGCCGTGGCCACCGCTGCCCTTGAAATTTAAAGAAACCTGACATGCGCTACACCAGCATCCGCTGGACGAAGGTGGCCAATTCGGGGAAAAGGCCGGTTCGCGCGATCCCGGTCACCGCTTCGTAAACCATTTACTTAACGCTCTCGCGTTTCTAATTACCGCAGTGGTCGGCTCGCCCATCCAAAGCAACGATTATTACATTAATAACAATTACTGTTATCGTTACTGTTTACTATTACCCTTGATATAATTAATATTAATACAGCTCTGTCGATGTTACTATTAATTACATTTTGCGAGAAAAAAAAAAAAAAAGAAAAAAAAAGACCTCGGCACATTCTGCTCTTTTTTAGTGGAGCTAAAGTAGTCTCCTGAGTCTGGGGCCGCGATCGGATGCTCTAATTCTTCCTTCAAAGTCCGACATTATATTTAAAAACAATATTTTGTTCATTTAAAGATATATATTTTCATCAAGAATTAATCGACCCGATTGCCGCCAACCACAACTTGGGCGGCAATTTAATTTTTAATTACGTATTTCTGGGGCTATTGAGCATCTTCGGCGAGCAGCTGAGTCTCCTCGTCCCCGAGGGGATTTAAGTTCGCCGCTTGACCTCGTCCGCGATAATGGTAATAATAATAGCCCCGGAGAAGAGAAAAGGAGGCCCGCAGAGAAGGAAGGACTGCTCCGGGGACGAGGTTATAAGTAGCGGCCCTCCCCCAGCAGCGCCTCTACGAGACTGGAGGAGGTAAAATAATCAGGGCAGGAATTTCGCATTGACCCTTAAAAGAAAGCAGGAGAGGAGTGACAGAGAGAGAGAGAGAGAGAGAGAGAGAGAGAGAGATAGTCGCATGACGACGATAAAGACGAGGATGGTTGCGACGTGTTGGATTTCGTCGTGCTTCATGTACAGTCGCGGCGATCGTTTTCGCGACCTCGGCTGACGCAACGATCCAAAACGATATATAAGTCTACTACTACCTTGTGTCGCAAGTGCAGCGAAGACCTTCCGTGCTCACGAGCTCTCCTTATCGTTTACCCGTTCCTTCGCTCCCGGCCAGGTAATAATCTTCGTCGCCCCCACGACCCTTCTCCATCCTCTCGTCCGGCCCGGGACCCAGGGGCTCCGGGGCCGAACGATCCGGACTCATCGGTCCGTGCTTCCGGCGACCCTTACTCGCCATCGCCCTCGCCCGCTCCGCCCCAGACCCCCACCCCCCCCCTTCAGAAAATGATGCAACTGCAACTAGCCCCGCGCGAGTAGAACGATTTTTCTATATTTACGCGACCGCGGCCGCGGCCTCCCGCACGGCCACTTGATGCTTGCGTCACGGAGCCGTATATACACATGCATGCGAAACACACACACATCCACACACACACACACGGCGTATGTACATAGAGCCCCGAGTGCGCCAAGTGTTCCTGGGGCCGCCGGCTTGTTCCGCCGTGTATCCGGACCTCCGAGGAGCACGGCGAACTCGGGCTCTCCTTGAGCCAGTTTCACCTGTCGCCGCGATTCACCGGTGACGCGGGGTGTGGAATAGGAACTGGGGCAGGAGCACTGACAGGTGTCGAGTCGCTGAGGATCAAAGCTCGGACTCACCAATTGTGAAAGGTTCCCTGATGTAGGAAGCCGGGCCGATTTTCCGATCCACTTTTGCCACCCTGGCACTAGACTCTTCTCCGTGAACTTGATCCGCGGCTCTCGACGGTCACGTCCTTGGCTCCGGGCTTTCCGCGCCTCCTCAATCCTCGCACCAGCACAACCGATCGAAATCAGAACAATAATAATAATAATAATTATTATTATTATTACTATTATTATTGTTATTATTTTTATTATAATAGAGGTAGTGGTAGTATCGAGGGTCTCTGTCGGAGGAGCGGGATCGACGAGTGAACGAATAATAATAAATAAAGGCTCGGACACAGTCCCGGACCGATCGAGCCCCGCGATTCCCTCAAAGTCGTTGCACTGACGTAGAGGATGAAAGCACTCGTGTCCGTGAGGACGAGGGTCCGCCAGTCGTTTAAACAACTCACAACACTTAATTACGTATACTCGTCTCTATGATCTCTCGGCGCTCTCTTTTTCTTTTTCGCTATAACTCTCCTTCTCTCTCTCTCTCTCTTGCGGATTGTGTACTGAGCGCTGCTAAGTCGGTTGGCAATAGGATGCCAGTCGATACGTGCGCTCGGTAAGACGTCGCGCTGCCAACTGATTTGGCGTCGCACGAACGGTCGCACGACTCTCTCTCCGCGAGTCTTACTACTACTACGTGCGTGCCGGTGGCGGTGATGGCAGCGGCAACGGCAACGGCGGTGGCAGCGATGCTAGTGACGGCGGCGGCGGCGGCAACGGCTACGGCGGCTACAGCAGTATCGACTCTCGTGGTGGTGGTCGTGGTGGTGGTAGTCGCGGTGAAGGCGGCAGCGGCGGCGGCGACGGCGACGGCGGTGGTGGTGGTGGAGGTGGAGGTGGAGGTGGTGGTGGTGGTGATGATGGTGTTGGTGGTGGTGGTGGTGGTGGTCGTCGTCGTCGTCGTCGTAGTCTTCGTCGTTGTCGTCGTCGTCGTTGTCGTTGTCGTTGTCGTCGTCGTCGTCGTCGTCGTAGTGGTGGTAATGGCGATGGAAGTGGTGGCGACGGTGGCGGTGGTAGGCTCTCCTCTCCCCCCTGCAACCCGCCGCCGAGCTAGCCCCTCCACGGGAACGCGTCGAGACGCGCGCTTCCACACCTCCTCGGCCGACAGCAGGGGCGAGGACGGCTCGATGGACTAGCGGCTGGGCCGGGGCAGGGGCGGCGGAGGCGCACCGGAACGTTTCGGGGGAGCTTTGCGAGACTCCGCTCTCTTGGACGCCGTGCCAGGTTACTCCGTTCCTCACCGCGCCTTACCGCGGCGATCATCGGCGCGCTCGACTCGGTCGGTCCTTTCCCCTACCGCGCCTCGGCTGCTCCGCTTTTTTCCGTCCTTTTGTCTTTGTCCTTTTAGTTTTAGTTCCAGACCGAGGGAGAAGGGCCGACGCCGATACAGCCGTTCCTCCTGCCACGGCCGACACGCCGTTTCCCGTCCCCGCTGCTCGACGCTCCTCGATCGCCATTACCTCCGTCCCTTTACGCCTCCTTCGCCCGGAGTCTGAATTAACAGGTAATCGATTCGGGCTGCGGCTGAAAAACCCAACGCCTCCGTTGTGTTTACATCCTGCGTAATTATTTTGTTCGAGCCGAGCAGCTCGACTTTTTCTCTCGCGCCCGAGCTTTTTCGGTCGTGGCTCGTTGCGCGACGATCGTTGTTCCGGGTAGCTGCGGATCTCTGCCCCCCCCCCTATTACCCGGCATTAATTACCCCAATAACCAATGACTTCGAACCGAAGGTTCGGGCTCGCCGGGGCGCGGCGCTAAGGGGTTGTCATGAGGTAGATGCTTACCCGGCGGGAGGGAGGGAGGGAAGGGAGGGAGGGCGTCCCAATTACTATTGCAAATGGACAGACGTTGGCGGCGTGGGCACGGCGTTGACGGCTAGTCCGGGGCAGTGAACAGGAACGAGAGTAGCGCCCGCGCCGAGTTCACCCGAACTTGCAAGTTCAAGTGCAAACGACCTCGAGGGGAGGGCAAAAAAGGCCCGTCCACCTGCGCCCGCAAATATCGCGTAATAAAATTAAGCGGAGGGAGTTCCTTTGTCTCTCTTCTCCGTGGCCGTGCCACCTCCCGCCATCCTTCCCACCCGCCGTCCCGTCGGCCGGCCTGGCGGCCCCTCGCCCCGCGCACCAGTCGGCCGGCCCACTCTTGACAGAGGAGTGCGCGGCCCGACTCCCGACGATCCCTCCCTCGGTCGTGGTGGCGGGTCGTCGTCGGCCCCACTCCCGCAACCTCGGGCGCCCCCACTTTCGAACGGCCGTCGGGGCGAGGATGGGGAGCGGTGGTCAGAGTCGAGGCACCGGCAACGCGTAATTAGATTGCGCCGTGACGCGATCGCGCGCACATCGTTCTTCCCCGTCGGCGTCTCCTTCCTCCCGTTACGCCGTCGAACGGCTGAGCTGCGTCTCCTTTAAAATTCATGTGGGCCTAGGTAGCCGATGGGTCGGCCGTCGTCTCGAGCTTCACCTGCCGATAATAAATCTCTCGCCTATTAATTTGACCCTCAATCGGGTTATTGGGCTTATTGGGGTACCTGAAAGGTGCCTATGAAGGTCGCCTATGAAAGCGCTCCTCGCCCCGCTCGGATCCCCCTCGCGGCGATGCTCTGACACCGAGCCGAGGGACCCCCGTCGCCGTAATACGCGATCGCTATCGGCCTTTGGCGAGAAAGGGTAACGCCGACGCCTCGCTTTGTTTATTATAAACGCCGGGACAAATGAAGGTCGTAAGCTTATTACGCCAATACGTTAATCGCCTTTAATAAAAGAAGCGGTCTCGCAAAATGTCATTGTAATACGTCTTCCTCCGAGGCTGGCAATGCACTTTCGAGCGGATATTTTCGTAAGCCGAACTCGCATGTGCTCCGAACGAGTTCAGGCGTACGTACGCCTGCCTGGTCACTCCAGCCGGTCGGTCGCTTTACGTATCCGACGTATCCCTATCACCGAGCTATTGCGTAAAAATTAAGGAAGTAACGCAATACGAGCTAAGGAAATAAAAGTACTTTTACGAATACCCTCCCGCCTCCACCTCGCCGCTATATCGTCCGCGTGATGTTTCTCTTTTACTTTCTTCTCGCTCCTCCACTTCTCCCTTACACCCCCAAACTCTACTTTTATTTTCCTCTTCCTCTTCTTCTTCTTCTTCTTCTTCTTCTTCTTCTTTCGTTTCTCCTTTCTTTCTTTCTTTCTTTTTTTATCATTTTCGCATCGCTCTTCAGCATTATTTGCGTTTTTATATTTAATGCGTAGGTAAATACTTGCTTTTCCTCGAGATATACACTTATAGAGTTACGAAATGTTTACTAACTTTTTACTCGCTCTTACTCATTTTTATTTTCACGAGCTAAATTATAGATTACATCGGTGTTTCACGGTGTAAACGTCCTCCTCTACGTCACTCAGGGGAATTAATTGTCTTCTCTTAGACATCCTGGCATTATCGTTTTACGAATAATTTAATACGAAATCCAACAAGTCGTTAGTGTTATTGTTTTTGAAAATAAAAAATAAACAATAAAAAAATAAACAATAAAAAATAAAAAAATAAAAAATAAAAAATAATAAATAAAAAACAAAAAACAAGAAGAGATCAGCAGCAGTCATTGGCTACTTGGAAGTAATGAAAAATTATTACCTGCGTTTCGAAATACTTCTAAAAATACCTTTATAATACTGCACCGCCGGTTAAAACAGTCTCCTCATTTGAATACGCCGGAGCTAGCTTAGAAGACAAACAAACAATAAACAAATAAAAAAACACGAGCCAAGTAATAATAGTAATAAAATGGTAATAATAATTGATTGCCCAAATCTGTGAAATTCGAATTCGATTAACTTTCCCGAAAATTGCCTTCCCTCCTTCCTAGTTTAGTGCCGAACGAAGTTGTGGAGAGCCGCGCTCGACAATGCGAGCAATGCGGGACGGCGAGGGGGCAAGGGGACAGGTGGGCAATCGCGTAAAGCCGTGCATTCGATAAGAAATTATCAAATTCGTCGGGTCGATTCGCCGTCGACCGGCCCGATTATGGAACGAGAGGCGGCACGAAGTGTTAATCCAAAGTCACGAAATTCGTTGCGACATTGGGGGGGGGGTGATGTGAGGGAACAGGTCGTCGATTTGGAGAGGAGGTCCGCCGGGTGAGAGCTGAGAGTGGAGAGCGAATGAGCGAGAGAAAATTCACCTCGCTCGACGTGAAAGGATTTCTCAAAATGAAATGGAAATTCTTATGGTTTTGGCATTCGATTTATCATGGAAATCTCGCGGAGAAGAAAAATTTCAAAGAATCCTTTCGTGGCGAAATCATTTTTTCCAGACGCAGTCGAAACCTTCGGCTCTTACGAATACGGTTGCTCTCTAGGAGGCCGTGGTTTACGTTTCCCCTTCTCCTGGATCTCGTCGAGATCTCTCGAGTCGCATTACTTTGGGATCGTAATTGATCGATACACAAGAATTGTCGCTCCGTAATTAATCGCCATGATCGCTTATCAATGCCCGGATAGGCGAGCCTTTCCCCGACTTAGGCTTTCCAGAATAGAAAAACAATATTTTGAAAAGCTGTCTGCCCTGACCAGCCCCATCCCGGTACACACATTCTCTCTAGTATTTTCTGTTTCCATTATTACCCTCTACCCTCTTTACTAAGAAATTCGAAGAAGCCTCATACAGAAAAAAAAGAGAGAGAGAGAGAGAGAGAGAGAGAGAGAGAAAACACACGGGCGGTGCTGCGGTAGATTGAGCTAATTTTTTTTATTTTCGCGCGAGACGGCGATAGATATGAAAATAGGATGAAAATACGGGTAAGGGAGAATTTTCAGGGACAAGTTAGGAATTTAATGGATACATGTAGTGGGGTATAAGGGCCAGGGGAGCGGGGCATCGTCATCCACTTGATGATACGATGACGACGCGGAATGGTCGGGTAGTAATAGAGAGGGATCGCGAAGCGTATAGCAAACGTTGTATAAGAAGGTGGGCGAGGGTGGGCCGGAGGATGATTTTTCGACGTAACATTGTGGCCCGAAACCTTATTTCGCAGGCCGGGGATCTCATTTCGCACCTGCATCACGTTCGCGTCGTTAAATATCGGCTTCCTCCGGGGCTGCGCGCGACTGCCACCGCTTTGTGGCGCTCGCCGAGAGCATCGCTGACCTTGACATTCGCTTGTTGCTCTATTTTTATCGGCCACGGTTCAACGTCTCGCGCGAATTCTCCTTTCCCCCTCTCCCCGTGTGCCCGTGTTTTTTGCTCTCGGTTCTGAGCCGCGTCTACGACGCTGATTGGCTCGATTCGCCGAAATTCTCGTTTCGACTACCTTCCTCCCCCTAACCCCTTTGCGCCCCGCCCCCTCGACCTCCTCCCCCTTTACGCTTTTACCCCTCGCTCGCATTATGCCCTCGCGATAGAAGCCGATCGCCGATGCCTTTGACGCGCTCGCCAGATCCGCATAAAATTACGACGTTTGCAAAAAAAAAAAAAAAAAAAAAGAACAGAAAAGAAAATAAATAAATAAAAGAATGGGCGAGGGGGAGGGAGGAGTAGGATGCATCGAATCGTCGGATTCGCTTATCGTCAAGTGTCCCTCGACTCTGAGCTCTTGCGTCGTGTTATGTAAACCCGTTAGCAGCACTTTATTAAAATAAAACGTTTCGACGAGAAAAACGTTTCAATTTTTTAATAAATGTATTTTTGTTGATATGTATACGTGCATAACGGCTTGTTTATTATACTTCCGACGTCCCCCCTCCATCTTCTTCTTCTTCTTCTCATTCTTCTTCTTTCTTCTTCTTCTTCTTCTTCTTCTTCTTCTTCTTATTATTATTATTATTATTATTATTATTATATCACTCTCCGATCTCTAAATTGTCAGGCCATTTAGTCACTCTAGTTGTTGTTGTTGTTGTTATTGTTGTTGTTGCAGTTGTTGCAGCTGTTGCAGTTGTTGTTGTTGTTGTTGTTGTTGTTGTTGTTGTTGTGTTGTTGTTGTTATTCTCGTCGATGAGGTTTTATTATTGTCGGAGAGTCGCCTAAACGTGAAGTTAGGCGAATATGCACTTTGAACATTCTTCGAAGCTCAAATTTAATTATTATTACGGCGCTAGGAGCGAAGGGGGTGGTGAGGAGGACGAGGTGGAGGAGGTGGAGGAAGTCGCGGAGGAGGAGGAGGAGGAGAAGGAGGAGGAGGAGGGGGGGCGAGCGAGCGAGCGATCGATTATTTGACGCATGCAGGCTTCCTTCGATTGGCAAGACGAGATGATTGGCCGAAAATAAGCGGACCGATCGTCCAAGAGAAAAATGTCGAGTTCGTAATTAGATTTCCTCTCGCGCTCGGTCATAATTCGGCAAATAAAGGCCCTAAGCCTCTTCGGGGAGTGAGTTTTTAAGGCGATTCGATTCGGTAAATAGCTTGAAAACAAAGAAGGAAGGAAGAGAGCCGGGGAGACCGAACACGCATAGCCGCCTTCGTCGGAGCCACTTTCTCTGTCTTTTCGTATCCCCTCTCTCTCTCTCTCTCTCTCTCTCTCTCTCTCTCTCTCTTTCGAACCGAGCTCTCTGTCGGTCTGCTTATGTTGCTGTTGCCGTTGCTGTTGTCGTTGCCGTTGCCGTTGCCGCCGTCGCCGCCGCCGCCGTCGCCGCCGCTGCTTCTGCTGCTGCTGCTGCTGCTGCTCACTGACTCTTTGACTCTCGTCCTCGCCGCTCCTCTCCTAACTCCTAAGCGGCCGAAATGCCAGACAACGAGGGCATCAGCCCCCATGAATCACCAGCCACGCGGGTCACCTTCACTTTTTATGTAATTTTGTTAACTTCGGTCTCCTCTCGTCTCTGCGCTTGCGCCCAAGGTATTGGTCGAGTCGTGTCTACGTCCGAGGCGCCCGGGTATTCTTCCCCTCGGCTGACTTCTGGAGCCCACCTCCCCGCCTCCTTTGTTGCGCTTATACACATGCGGTTAAAAGGCATTTATGCCGAATAGGCACGAGACGCGGACTCGCGCGAGATTTACAGCACCAAACGAAACTTTTGGTGCGGCCCTCCTACACCGACGTAGGGACTTTCTTCACCCTTCCTCTTGCCTCCGCCACGTTTCCTTGATTAGCTTATGCCTCTTTTACTTTTTATTCTCCGACTTCTCCTCCTTCTTCACTACCTTCTTCCCCTTCTTCTTCTTCTTCTTCTTCTTCTTCTTCTTCATCTGATACTTCCCTTCCCTACTTCCCGTCCCTCTCCCCTCATTCTTCCTTCCTTGCTTGCCACCCTTTCATTCGTTTATTATGTGCCCCCCTCCCCTCGCGATTAGCCGTCCACCTCAAAGCGCCTCCCACCAGCCGACACACGTTTCTTAGTGGCTTCGCTCTAACTTCGATAGATGCTCTCGCTACGATACACTCGATGAGAAAACATGTTTACGTTCTCGGCTATTGATTTTGTCAAGAGTTGTGCGAAACGATAAAATATTACGGCGCGGGGAGCGGAGCCACGAGGAGCAAATATTTACCGGCTATAAATATTTGGGTAGCGCGAGCTGTATTAAATCGATGCATTTTGTAATATCTTGCTCAAGTCCCGTATTAATCATAAAACAAACCCAATGACAAAAAAAAAAAAAAAAAAAAAAAAACGCTCGGATTGTTTTCGAAAAATTGGCGGAGGCGGCGGCTGATAGGGAAGCGCGAGTCGATAACGGCACCGACTCCATCCACCGGGTCGATCCTCCGGAGAAAATCCGTTTGGCGGCGGCGGCGGCGGCGGCGGCTCGTTTATTTCCTCGGAGCGGAGTCGCGAGTCGCAATCGAAGTTGCGCTTCGCCGGCCTCTGTCCGCGTGGGCGTAACTCATTCGATGAACCGGCAGCGTAGTTCGTTGCTCGATGAATTTATTTTCGGTAGATCGCCGGCCGCGTGACGTACTTTGTTTTCTTTCTTTCTCTTAATTCGACTCGACGTCCCCGCACCTCTGCCTTACCCGCGCCAACACACGCACATCGCCCACACCTTTTCCGACCACGTATTTTTAGTCGTTGTGCAACTTTTATTCCCCTCCCCTTCCCCCTCCCCCTTCCAACCATATGCCGATCCCGATGCCGATCCCTCCCTACGATTCGCAGGGCAGCATCTGCATTTTTTTTTTTTTTGCGCTCGATCCAAATTATCGTATGCGCTTTCGGAACCGGCCGAAATAGTTGTGCCGTAATATCGATCGCCTGCTATTAGATCCGCGATCTTCATTTCCCTTAAGCCTTGAAAGCATAGCGCGCCATGCTTTTCTAAATAAGATATTTTTTGCCATTACAATCATTTCGAGATTTCTCAAACTTTCTAAACTCTAACTCGAAATAACGAATGGATTTTCCGTTCAACTGGCTAGAAAATTGCTACCTGCGAGCCAAGTGATTCTTAAAACTTGAATTCTCTAGCGATTGCGTTTCAAGGGCGGCGGCGGCGGCGGCGGCGTCGGCTGCGGCTGCGGCTGCGGCGACATATCGATATATCTTACGGCTACTCACTTCATCTTATTGCTTCCTTAAATTAATTTCTTATGGATTCGCTTGCATTGTTCTAGTCGCCGACCCCGCCTTCCCTCGCCTCGGTTGCCGTACCTTCTCAATTACTCCGTCGTTGTTTTTCTCTTCCATCTTTATATCTCCTAGTTCATTTAATGCATCGAGGCGGCTGCTGGGGGGGGGGGGGGGGGAGGGTAATTTGAGCATAGCCGAGCGATCGGCTTATCGAGCGCTTTCGTTAAAGGCAATAATACCGATTACGTTAAAAACTTCCAGACCAGTCCGTCGTAATTCCAAATGATATTAAAGCTTACATGAGAGGCAACAACCACGCCTTATTGGCACTAAGCGAGGAGCAGCTCTTCGAAATGACATAATCTCATGATTATACGTCTCTTGGCAAAGTTCATTCGATTAACGAAATACTATGAAATTAAAATGAAAAGTCGTACGCGAGCCGAGCGTTATAAAATTAGAATCCGCCACTTAATAATACAAGGTTAGTTAACGCATATAGCTTTAATGATAAATGGCGAATGTAATTGCGCACTCGAGCGCGCGATAACAATGCCAGCGACACGATAAAAAGGGGGACAGTCTTAAACGCCAGCGGATGTACGGTGTGAAATTCGTGTCAGCGGCGCTGTCGCGGAAAATTTTGCGGAAAAACGGGAGCGATGCCGCGGCCCGAGTAATAAGCGCGATTCGGCGGACCGAAAATTAGCGGGGTTGATGGGGGGGGGGCGGATCAGGGCACGCTTCCGCGTGCGAAGTCCCGAGGTCTTCCGTCCGGAGCTTAGGACACGGCCATAGCCATCGGCGGAGCCAGCCGGACCCCGGCGGCCTCTCGAGGGCCGGGCCGGACCGGGCCGGGCGGCCTCGGCTGCCGGACTATGCGATAAAAGGAAAAAAGTAAGCGAAGAGAGGAGAGAAGAGTCCGGGCGACAAAGGCGCGTTGGCGTATCGCGGCGGCCGCTGACTCGTCAACCTCTCGAGCGCGGCCAATCACCTCGCGAGGTCGCAGCCTCGCCTGCTAAATTCAGCGATTGCATTATCCTCTCCTCCGCGTATTTCTTTTTCCTTCGGATTAATGCCCCCGCGAAGGCTGGCCTCCCGGCCCTGGCGGACACCTCTTTTGAACCGATCGTCCCCGTCCCCGCCCCCATCCACCTTCTTCCTCCCAACCACCCGCCAGTCCGCCCTCCCCCCCCTGCCTCCCTCGCGCGATCGCAACGACGAGAAGAGCGCCATCGGAAGCGGCGGCCTTCGCCGACCTGTCGCAAGGAGCTTTACTCGGTTCGCGCCATCCCCCGGTAGCCCGTATCGAGCTCGTATCGGCTCGACCGGGCCCGGGCTCGCGTCTCGCGTCTCCCTTTCGTACGCGTAATAACCGCTCGCTCGATACCCGATAACCCTCATAATTCGTTGCAGTTTTCAGCCTTCGATCCGCTCGGCGGCGCATTACTTTGGCTTCCTGCACCATTATACCAAGTTCGTCCAGCGGACCATTCTACCAGCTTCGACGCTCATTCCCTTATCCAGACTCGGGCTACGCGCACATTCATGCCGGCGAGTGACGAACCCAACGACCATTTGCAATAGCCATTATTTTCGGCTTCGTGTACTACGGAACGTCGAGCAACGGTGCATCGACACTCCAAGACGAAAATACAAAAAGTATCTATTTCCGATGCGTCGTCCATTTTTATCCAGCATCCCCTGTTCCTGTAATATTAAACTCAAGCACATATTAATCTTGCACACATGTTTGCGCTCCCGCGCCTCCTTACCTCCGCGCTCCACGACTACACGCACGTAATATATGAATCATAGCCGTTTAACGATGATATTTTTTTAAAACGTTCGACATACAAATGTGTACGATTTTTCTTCTCTTAGAGAATACTTTTTTCTGCACTAGGGTTGTCAATTAGAATGCTAGACTTGGCTAGCCATAAAAATCGTGCCAAGTGAAAGATATAATACGGCCTACGCTACTCTCCCTGTAAAATTTGCCTCGCCACTCATTTCCATGCATTATTTTACAATGCAAGTCCATTCTAATTCACAACGTCAATGGGATTGAGCTTCGCGGTCGTCGAGGGGAGGGGGACACCTCGATAGGGATCCTACATAGAGATGCAGAGAGACACAGAGAGAGAGAGAGAGAGAGAGAGAGAGAGAGAGAGAGAGAGAGAGATAATAAGTAAATAAATAAATAAATAAATAAATAAATAAATAAGTAAATAAAAGAATTGTGAAAACGAATCCGGCTGCGTTTGAAAGTTATTTAATTGGCACTAGATTCGATAAGAAGCCGCGCCGCGCTCGGTCTGCACTAGCACACGCTGATAATGGCTGATGTTCGCAGAAAGAAAGGCTTGACCGCAAAACCCGCGATCGACATGGCCACTAAATAACATAATTTTCCCTCGGCGCAGAAGCGAAATTCACGATTACACTCTCTCCGCTACATCCCGACATCCGCTTAGAAGACAAGTTTAGAGAGAAAGTGTAACTGTTAAAGTAATAGTGACGATGCAGGTGTAATCGGGATTGCGCACGCGAACCTTGCTTATACGCCCGCCCGCCCACCCGCCCGCGCGCGCGCACAGACCTCTGTGTGTATAACGTATAATCTTTCCGCTCCCCCATACACCCCCCATCCACCCCCCATCCGCCCCATCGCTCTCTCTCTCTCTCTATCGCGCGCGCGCACACACAAACATACACACACACACACACACATAGAGACCCACAACACTCTCAAGCTCGCTGAAAATTGAGTTTCTAACTAGGCGCAAATGTAATACGATTCACGTCGCCTACCGACGCCACGTCTTTCACTCCGACCAATTATATTATTTTACACTTTATAATTTGCGTCATTTCGCATTTTTCTCCACACGCGTGAAAGCGGCGCCAAGGTAAATCCAATTTCTCTCCATCTCTCTCCATATCTCTCTCTCTCTCTCTCTCTCTCTCGCTCCCGCTCCTGTTGTTGTTTTTTTGTTATTCTTTCTCCCTCCATTACTATTTACTAGAAATCTTATTTGTTTAAAGGATCGCCGGATATTTCGCTATCGAGAAATGCTCGTGCGCCACCGGCGAAACTCTGTATGCAAGTCCGTATTTTTTTGCTGCCGATTATACTCCTTAATTATAATGGGCGTAAAAGTTTGAGGTGAAAAGAACTATTCTCTGGAGAAAAGTGCACTTTTTACAAAGAGTTTAGCATTGAATTTAGGTTCGGTTAAGGCCGGGGGGGTAATGGCCTTCCCACTTCTCCAGAGCCGTCCGCTGAAATCTTTAAATCCTTCCGATATCAAAAGTATTGGAGCCGAATAAGAAAGCTGGCGTAATGATTCGGTATATATTTCGTACGGGCGCGTCAAGTCCCGTGTTACGTTTTTCTCGAAAGGTACGAGCAATTGGTCGTATAATAAAAATCGCCTGCCTCCTTCCTGTTTACGAGGCTCTGGCTAAATCCTCGGGATTTCGTCGCGGAATGCGAGAAATCCAAAGGACCCGGATAAATCACGGGGCCGTGAAAGAAAGAGTAATTTTTCCAAAAAAATTTCACCTATCCCAATTACATACTCATGAGGGCCGCGACACAGAATCTCCGCCCGGTCAAGTTCACTGGCCCCCAAAGATTCGGCCCATCGGCCAGAACGAGGAGGACCGCTCGGATTCTCGTCCTCCGTTTCTCCCCGTTACCTCTAAAAAACGCTCTCCCCCCCCTCTCTCTCTCTCTCGCGCGCTCACATCGACAAAAATCGACGCTCGATTATAACGGTAGTGTGGCAGGCCGTGAGAGGGACGAGCGTACTTTCATTGGCCAAGTGAAAGCAATATGAAAGTGCTCGATCGCAAAGTAGAAAGGTGAAATGTATGATAAAAAGAGGAGCGAGGCTCCTCGGCAGTCCGAGGGAGCCAAAGGTAGAGGGGATTGGGACGACGGTGGAGGAGGAGGAGGAGGAGGAGGAGGAGGAGGAGGAGGGAGAGGGACCAGTCGGCCCATTTCGGAGTGCCCCCAACAAGGAGAAATAGCTCGAGCTTTAATAGATTGTTTACTGTCCTCGCTCGACCCCTTTCTACCCGGCAAACTTTATTCCCGAGACCGAGGACGACGTAGCGCAATCCTGTCCGCGCGCGCGTCAATAATTCACGAACCTCCCGAGGACTCTTGAGCTTTCTTGAGCAAATTTCTTACTCTCGAACGAAACGTACTGCGCGTCCGCTCCACGTCATTTCTACGTCATTTCTAAGTCTTATCAACGTGCATGTAAACACATTTTACTATACATATTGTTCCGGATTATTAAGAGGCTCGCTCCGTTTAAGAGATTCCCATAATAAACGAGTGAGATTATACTTTCTAAAATCTATAATACATTTTCATAACGTAAAACGTACGACGTAACCACGTAACCGTTAGGCTTACTTAAAACTTTTAACCGTATGATCAGAAAATAAATATACTTTGATACATGATGCTTTTACACGGCAAGCTTGGAAAATCATTAAATTAAAGGAGGAAAAGTTTGCTATTTTACGGAAAACGTATCATTAAATTAATTTTCTTTCTCTTACTTTCTTTCAGTCTTTTATTCCTTCTTTCTCCTGCTTTCTGACTAATACAAAAGACTAATCCGACTTGAGCTCATTACATTCAAAGGCTAGGAGAACGATTGCATGAAAAAAAAAAAGGAAAACACGAGTGTCAATGTATTAGGAAAATAATTGCATTAATTTTCCGTAAAGTTATTGTCAATTTTTCTCTCTTCTCTTTTTAACTTATTTTTCGCAGTCAACAATAAAAAAATGCTTATCCGTAAAAGGCAGATTTAAATCTTCATAAATACGTGTGTTTAAACTGATAAAACTATCCCCATACCCTTCTGATTAATGCAGCTATAACTTTGCATGATTTTATATGGCTAAATTCCTTTGAAATTATGATTTTTAAATGTTAAACCGACCGAGCGACCGAGCTGCGGATAAATTACAAATACCGACTGGATCCTTTTAGGCTGGACGATTCTAAGGAGTTATTTTGAGAGCAGAAATTAAATGTAGATTATCAGGATTTAAGTAGTAAAATAATGACATGCCCTTTATCGTTATTTATCGTGGCACTCGATCATTCTCCCTCCCGAGGAGTCCGACCACGGCCAAATTTATATTTACCGTCACGATGATATTATTGAAAAGCCGAGGAGGCATTTGCCGTTATGATATTTTCCGACTTGGTGGGGGCGGGATACGGGGGATCTACATAATAATTTACGAGCCGATCGAGCCGAATCGTAAATTAATGGGGAATTCGGCGACGATCGGCACTCGGTGAAAATAT
Organism: Ceratosolen fusciceps; assembly: GCA_018883505.1. Classification (NCBI taxonomy): domain Eukaryota; kingdom Metazoa; phylum Arthropoda; class Insecta; order Hymenoptera; family Agaonidae; genus Ceratosolen; species Ceratosolen fusciceps. The sequence continues at coordinate 15,522,847 of RCIC01000002.1, read as the reverse complement.
TCAGGACGACCTCGACAATGGCCTTTTTCATCTCCGTTATCGCGGGTAAAGGGGGAGGGGTTGAGGAGGGGGGGCGGTAGCCTCGAGTTAAGTAAACACGTAATGTCGCGTTTTTCCAGATACGCGATGCTAAGGCGCGTTCGTTTCTTCGATCGGCTTTGCTCGACGCGCAGTGCAAGGCCCGACGATCCGAGCCAACCGGGGTCGAAAACAAAAAGGAGGCCTTCCCGTCACGATGGAGGGGGGTTACGCAGGTAAACAACGCAACGAACGAGGAAGAAAGTACGGGATCATTGTCGTAAGAGGCGTTGCGGGGGCATCGGCGGGATGTATTTATAATAATAATTGCCGGTAATGGCGCGGCGGGGAGGGACGGGCATTCGTAATTGCGGGTTCGAGCGGAGATGGGGGAGGAAAGCGAGTAGCGCCGATAAAATAAATAAGAAGTATTTATCAAAACACGAGGTTCCTCCTCTCCTAGTCGACGAGGGGCCATTACCATATCGCATTACGGTACTTTTAAACGTAACACTTTCTCCGCGATGCCGAGTAAAAAGGAAGGAGGAGAAACGGGAGAAGAGGAGAAAGAGCCAGCCGGTCAGCGTGTGGCCGGTTGCGCGGCGAGGAAGGCGAGGAAGGCGAGGAAGGCGAGGGTGGTATGGAGAGTAAGGAGAGGAAGGAGAGGAAGGAGTGAAAGGATAGGAAGGAGAGGATCGAGCAGAAACGCGTAGAGTTGTGAGTGTCGAGTAGTGGCGCGGTTACGTCGGGCCATTACACGTAATTTCTCCGTGGTCGGTAGGGACCGAAATCCCGGTCATCGGCATCGGGGATCCAAGAGAGTCAGCGTCGGCGAGGACGAGGACGAGGACGAGGACGAGGACGAAGGGGCCCCGCGGGCTCTCGAAAGCTCCTCGAGATGTGCGCCCGGCGAGTGTGCAGGTGTCGATGAACTGGCAAACTTTCTTTCTGGCTACGTAATGGAACGGCCAGCCGAGGTCGATGATACCTGGCCGCCGTCTCGAGGAGAGCTGTTACCATTGGGAACGGCGCACATCCGCCTTCGAATGTCAATGACGCTCCACGCAACCGCAGCCGGCGACTCGAGACCCCGGACCCCTCGACCTTTTCCCCTCGACGGACCCTTCCCGGATGCTGCTGGACCGATCATTTCATCATTTCATCATTTCATCTACAGTTCGGCTCCTTCGGGCTTTCACTCTTCTGCCTTTTTCGTAGAAATTTCGGCCGGACAGTTACGCGCGTTGGCTCCGGATATTGGCCCTCATTACCCCCAACCTCTCCCTGCCCATCCCGGCGTACGTTTCCAAAAGGTTCCTTTTACTTCTTTTTTTATATTCTTTTGCCCCTTGTATTTTTCTTCTTCTTTTTTCGTTCTTTTTTTTTCGTTCTTTTTCCTTCTCTTTCGTTCCCTTTCGTTCCCTTTCGTTCCCTTTCGTTCCCGTTCGTTCCCTTTCGTTCCCCTTCGTTCCCTTTCGTTCCCTTTCGTTCTTTTGGCCATTTTCAACGAATCGAGGGAGGCCGGAGGACGCGTATTCCAAGTTCAGGAGCGGCGGGAAAACGTAATAATCCTGGGTAAAAAAAAAAAAAAAAAGAAATAGGCGCGAGGGGGGTAGAGAGGGGGACTCGATAACTCAAGCTTATCAAGAGTTCGAGAAATCGGCTGCTCCGTGTTGTGATTACCGGATCTATTACGATCATAAAGCCGCGGATTTCTCCAATTTCACCGGCTCTACGGCAAGTTACATTATCACTTTCTTCGGCGGTGCGTCAAGAGCACGCAGTGAAAAACCCGTTTTCCTCCATTTATGCACAATTACGAATAAGAGTCGAAAATGTGAAACCGTTGGCTGGCGCCGATCGCGAAAACAATCACGCGAGCGGTCATACTTTCTTCGGCCACAGAGCGCTACCAACAATTTTCGTTTCGCCTCCGCAATTACATCCCGACCCGGCATTATATAAATAATCTCTTGCCCCCCCCACCCCCACTCTCTCTCTCTCTCTCTTCACTTACCGCTCCCAAGCCCGGTACCATAAACAACAATGCACCGATAAAATAATAAACATTTTACGATATTGTAATAATTCCTTGTCGACATTGTCGGCTGATTGAGGATTTTATTACTCCTAGGGTACGTTCACGGTACGCCCTTCAATGAACCTAATAAAAGGAAGGGAGGCACGAGCTTCGCTCGTATTCTTCGTCCTTATGCACCTTGCGGTCGTGCTCTCTGCTGCATCGTCACTTACGCTCACTTGCGTTCTCTCCCGCACGCTATTAATAAACGCTCGACGATGTACTATCGTAGGAAGCCTCCCGGTGCATGAGGTGCTGCGGAGGGGACGAAGGAGGGTGCGTGTACGTGTACGTGTATGGTAGCTGTGGGGGGAGGTGGAGAGAGAGAGAGAGAGAGAGAGAGAGAGAGAGGAAAGTTTGTTTCACTGCGGAGAGTACATGAGCGCGATACGCGGACAAATCCGACTGGACAAGGGGAGACAAGGGCGGGAAGGAAGAGAGAAGGAAGCCAGGGGACGACGTATTCTTAGTCCAGTCCGTGAAAGTGATTCTCTTCCTCCCTGCCCCGGGTCCCCTGCCGCTCCGCCGAGGCTCCATTGGCGAGCGCGCGGAGAAAGATCGCGGAAATTCCACGATAGAGTAAAGTCTGCCCGGAAGGAGTTGGACCCGCGCTACGTAGATAATGACTGAAAAATAATTTGCTTACGCATTGTCCGGATGATGTAAGTCGGCTGTAACTTATTGTGGCTAATGACTTACATCCCGATAATTGGCTTAGTTCCCTAAGCGGTTTGGTGGCTCGATTACCGTCGTAATCGAGTTGCGGGTCATCATCAGCAGGTAAGAAGCCACTGGCGAACAGAACGAGAGAGATAGAGAGAGAGAGAGAGAGAGAGCGAGAGAGCGAGAGAGAGAGAGAGAGAGACGTCTCTTCATCTCCTTCAGGGTACTATGCGTTAATTGTCGCGGGTACAGGCACTTGCGTTAAGTGGCGGGAGGAGTGCGGAGTTGCGGCTCGGATTCACCGAGCAGCGGGGATTTAGCGATCAGCGGGTAATCGTGGCTCGCTCGGACGATGAAAAGAAGAGCGCTCGTAGGGCTCGCGAGTGAGCGAGGGGGCGTCGTCGTTCGATATTAGTCATCGCGACTCGCGTACCCCGCCGTTTCATTGTCGCGCATAACCCACGGAATGATATACCGCCTCGAACAAAAAAGACCTTGAGCGCGGCAGAGCGCCGACGACGAGTCGCCGACGATGGAGAGGGGCGCTACTTAGGGCAGGCTGTGTCCGAGAAGGGGGGGGGGAGCACGGTGAGTGAAAGAGAGAGAGAGAGAGAGAGAGAGAGAGAGAGAAGCTCGATGCCGATGATCAGGGTCGACGGCGATAGGGCAAGGCCCTCAAGGCCAGCTGATGTCGCTGCGCAGACCCGGTGACATGCTAATAACACCTTCTGCACTCGGCGAGAGCGGCTCTGTGTGCGTGCCCTGTACCTGTCTGCCAGAGGATGCGCATGTGCGCGGCTGCATTCCATGTGGCTTTTTGAATTTCCCGCCAGCGTTTAACGCCTCCTCCTCCTCCTCCTCCTTCGCCTCCTCGTCCTCCTCTTCCACCTTCCCATCCAGCTCCTAAAACGACAGCCCAAAGCTTATTCACCGATACCCGTACCCCCCACCTCCCACCCCACCCCCCGCCCTTCGACGCCGAGTTTATTATCAATTGTAGGCCGCTGCTCCCATGGACTCCCTCCAGCACCTTTTCGGCTTATTGCTATTTTCAAGGCTTACAGGCTTTAGTCGGTAGTCGGTTGGTTACGGAGCCGATGCAGGAAATTTGATTCCAGGAGGAAGTCATTTTCATAGCCTATTAGGGATAATATCGTATCCGCTCCGCCCCTCTACTTCGAAATTCACCGGTCTCTTCCCTAAATACTTATGTTTGCATATTAAACTCAACCGCTTTTTATTCAAAATTATATTCTTCCCGAATTCCACTTTCCATAATCTACTGCCTAATATTATTAAATCAACCGAGCGACCCTGCACGCATACCTTCATCATACTCCGGCTTTATGTATACATGTATACGTACATATATACATATATATATATATATATTTATTTATTGACGTAACCTTAAGTCTTTCCGAGCTACGATGGACAAAAACGAATAGCAGCATTCTTTCGGCTTAGAATTAGAGATAAGCTCTCGACGATTACATCATCACCCTTCATTATTTAATACTTTACTTAATTGTTTGGATTCCGGCAGAATCGTTAAACTATCACGGTTTTCAACTTATCGATTGCCGAGAGTCATTAACGCCACGCGTAATGTGATCTAACGGAAATCGATTTGCGCGTGCGCAAGCCTATCGGAATAGAGCCTCGAGCTCGGATCTCGCCCCGATTTAATGATTTTTAATAATTTAGTAAACCAAATGTAGCTGCAGTAATGGCTGGTTGAGGGAATCATTCGCAACACTTGTCGTTCTCCTATCAAGCGAATTCTTCTGTTTATGAAACAAAACGTGTTGAGCTTATCACCAAGATACATTGTTCGTGTGAGTAGCTTCACAATAGATTTCAAGTCGGAGTAATACATCGTAGAGCAGCAGATAACATAACGATAGATAATGCGCCAGAGGGGGATGATATAACTCCGTATATTCTTACACCCATTCTCCGCTCGTGACTACACACAATAAAATACATAAACATGCTGATTACATTATTATCGAATCGTTAGGTTTTATCGGAGCGAGATACACTATTTTTCCTTTTCTATAAATACTGTATGTACAATAAATGTTATCTCCTAAGCAGGAAATTCATCGATTAATCGCGCACATAAATAAACAATTATACAGATTAATAAATTTACGGGTTTTATCGCTCTAGAATTTTGTGCTATTAAATTTATTAGTTTTAATATGATTACATCTGCTTTTAATTACATTTCTTTTATCGTCTTATTAAAATTCAAGATTAAACATATTGATATAGTGAATTGTAATATGAAGCATGTACAATGTTAAATAGGCGCTAGATTGAAAAAGCTGTTTACTTTCTGACCGCTTCTCCACGAGACAGATACCTCACACATGCACGCGCGCGCGCGCGCACTTTCTAAACATATTAAAAGTCAACAATCTTTCAATAATAATTATTGCATAAATAGGCACTTAGACTTATGAAATAACAATGCCCCCTTCTAACGGGGATATCAAACAACGTGCTTGTGTACAAATCCCAAAACATTGTATGCAACTGCAGGCGCTATTTTCATCATGTAACATCGATGAGCTTATGACGACAATAGACGTGAGCGTAATATCCGATGATCTACTTAATAGGATTGAGCGCCGCCGAGCGTCGAATAAAAACGTAAGCAATGAATGGGAAAATATAAATGAATAAAATCGCGCGTAAGGCGAATGACAGAAAGATGCGGAGAAATGATAAAAGTGCAGTATGTAATAGCCTTACCCGTTGCGGGGAATCTATGATTAAATAAAAATGGCTTTGTTATCGAGAAGGCAATAGGACTCGAAGATACGGGCGTCTATGTAAGATCGTAATCGCGAAACATTGGTCACGCGTAATCGTCATGAAAAGACAAAGCATCATTAGCATGATGTTATAAGGATGATAATAGTGGCGGGTAACGGTTGCGGGTAGTAGAGGGGCGGGGGGGGGATACGGGGTACCCGCAAAACCTTCGGGGAGGCGGAGAAACCCGTCGACTTTCGGTATACAGATGCGGGAGAGGGAGGGAACGAAGGGATCGAGCTAACCGATTGATTTCGATCCTTTTTATAGAAACTCGGACCAACTCTGAGCAGCGGCGTGAGGAGGAGAAATCTGTTAAGGTTGAAAGGGAGTAAGAAAAGAGTAGGAATGGCGGAGGCTGAGGAGGACGCATAGGTTGCGTGTCTTAGATCGCGAGCAGCACATTCAGTGCATATCGATTATTGTTGGTGCAGTCGGGCCCTTTTGTTGGTAAGACGCGTCTTTGGCAAGCAGATGTTCTAAGCAAAGGAATAATTTCGATTTATTGAAATTACTCGAAGGCACAATCGATCGAGCGCGAGCGATCGATGAATCCCTTTGAGTAATCTGCGATACATTTATCGATGGGCCGACATTATGCTCCTTTATCTCCTCCCTGGTTCTTCTTCATCGGCCTTATAGAAATGCCTTTTTCTCTCTCCATATTCATTCATACGGGGAGGGGGAGGGTGGAGTGGGGAGTGAGGGAGGGAGGGGGATGGGCGAAGGGATGGAGGAAAGTAAGGCTTTTGTTAGAGTTTCGTGTAACGTTGCGAATCGAGCGATTGACATTACGTAAGCCGAGCGTTATAAGTTTAAATCTATTTTCCGTCTTAACGTTTTTTGACTTTCGAAGCGACTCGGCGACCAGCAACACATATAATTCCACATTCGTCGAGCTTGAAAATATTTATTGCCCGCCCAATATAAATATAAATGCCTGCAACGTAACGTAATAAATCTTTAAGAGCTTTCAAATTAAAATCTCATTACATTATATCGACATTATGAAACGAGACTCATTCTTCATTCGTCACTTACTTATTAATATAAGCTTACAAATTACGTGTATTTTATTATTATTATTATTATTATTATTATTAATATTGTTGTTGTTGTTGTTATTGTTACTACGATGACGACGACGACGACGACGATGATGATTATTATTATTATTATTATTATTATTATTATTATTATTATAATTATTGCCGAGCGTGTAATAATAATTAATTGTCAACGGGACAAGAAACGGTTGGTTATTTATACATTTCAAATTTATTGCACTTTATTAATTGCAAAAATATTTCAAGAATTTTACGACAATTTTTGATTAATCAAGCCAATGCGTAATACGAAACGGAGCCAGATGCTCCGAGAGCTCGAAATATTTCGTTATGAGATTGCTTTCATTGTCGAGAGCGAGCGTAATTGAACGAGAATTGCACCCCACTATCATGCCTTGATTCTGCTAAGTGCGTAATTTTCATTACGCATTTAAGAAGCCGTAATGATTACATGACGCGGATAAGGAAACGCTATTTGTTGGGTAATCCATAGATTTGGGTATTTCGTTGGGTGGGAATCCCCACCATCGGCGATTCGGTGCTTAATGTTGGCGAAAGAATGATCGAAAAATTTTCCTCCTCCTCCTCCTCCTCCTCCTCCTTCTCCGCCTCTTTCACCATTTCCCATGAGAAGGTAGTAGTTGATTTTAATTAATGGGCAGATTGATTCCTAGCAATAATTAAAATTGATATTTACGGAGGTTGAGGTCGATCGAGACAAGTCTACAAAGTCTATAAAGTCTTGTGAACAAGCTGAGATGTAAAAGGTTCCATTTATAAAGGGAAGGAAATTTGCTTAGAGGCTGCGAGTCCCCGAATGCGGTCTGGAGCGGTCAACCCTGAGAAGAGAGTCGGAAACTAAGTCGGCGAGTGAGGCTCAGGTGTTCCTTGAAACGTACAAAGGACGATCGAGGACGATTCGAGGACGGACAAAAGTCCTCCCCGTCGCCCGTCGCTCTAGGTTCTTGCCTCTTGACAATGAATACTCAAAAGGACTCGAATGGACGAGATCGATCGAATACGTGCCCCCGTTAGCCCCTCTCTGTTTATCCCGTTCCCCGCATTACGCGCTACATCGGCCGAGATATTTATCTTCCAAGACGCTTTAACCCATTCAAGTCATAGGCGGTTAATAATAAAGAACTTATCGGTAGATCGGAGGTGTGGGTGCCGCGACATTCGGCCCGTGAGTCGACGTCCGAGACTTCCGGTCGAGCTCTCGTGCACATGTAGGTCGATATTCCCAGGCCGGCCATTGTTTTCGGCCTTTCAGCACTTTTCTTCGATCCTCTCTACCCCCCCTCCCCACCCTCCCTCCCACCCCGACCTGCCACCCCTAGCGTCCCACGCGCCCCTCGCCCCGACTCCGTGGAATCGCGCGGGCTATTAATTTCGCTGTGGCATTTCGCACCGGGCGCTTAACCCACTTGTCCGCGGCATCGACGTTACGACGTTAAACGAAAATTTACACTCCAGCCCAACTTCTAGACTTCTAGCTCCTCCCTCGATGCTCAATAGCCGACTGACTCTGACTGGCCCCACTTGTCATTCGTCTCCGTAGGCTGTAATTGCGATTATTCGAAAATGAAATGCGACTTCGTCGGATCATTCGTCAGCGGCCTATTAATAGGACGCCCTCGCTTTCCTTCCGTCAAAAGTGATTTAATTCGTATCTGGGGACGCCGACTTTCACGATTATTAGTAATCGACGCTTAAATTACACGTGATTGACGTAAGATCGAGAGCTCAGTTTGTAAAGAGAATTAGAAACGCCGGTCATTCGAGCGCTCGTAAGCCGATCTATCTCGCAGCGCCGAGACCCCACCACCCCTCGAGTCGAACAACACCTCCCCTCCCCTCCCCCTCCCCTCCCCTCTCCCCCGTTCTCCCTCCAAATCCACAAAAGCCCCGACTCACTGGATAAAAACGACTCTGAAATTTTCCACTTTCGCGCGAATGAAAATAGCACAAGTTCGCCGTCGCTTTACTTGCCGAACAATTAAGAGCTCTATTTTGGAAGCCGGAGCCTCGATCGAGTGTTGCCGTCTCGTTGTAGCTCTCCTCCACCCTCCAACTTATCGCGTTGTTCTTATTGCCATCGTGAAACCACTGCGCCTCGCTTTAATGAGATTTAATGGGCTTTAATAATAATACGAGGCAGACACGAGGCAATACGATATTATATCGGCGGTTAGCGGTTAATGTCATTTTAATGCCAATGAAAATTGAGGGAAAGGCGAAGGTAAGGGAGTATTCGGGGAGTACTCGGCTACGGCTATGAATATGAATAAGTATCGGAAGCCTCATTGGCGGGGAGTGCAGCTGTGCCGAAATCTCCATGACGAATCCGGCAAGGAAGGGACTCCCTTTGGGATTCGACTCGGGCACCCGTAACGGAGCCCGTAATAAGCTCGGGAAATCGGAGAGTTTAATGTAAAATCGTTGGCCTCCTCCTCCTCCTCCTCCTCCACCACCTTGTCCTCCTCCAACTCGACCATTCAATGATATTCCCGGAGGGTCGTTCGTACGTAACGTCAATAAAGCCGAGGTCCGACCTCCGGCTCATCGATCCGGGGCAGGCCGGGCTACTTTAGGTTACTTACGTTACAAGAGGGCCGAAGTGGGGAGAAAGAGCGCCGGGGACTCGTAGGGGAGAAGGAGGAAGACGACTTATCAGCAAGGCGTCTAACACAAGCTGCCCGGGTTAACGACACTCGGGCCCAGCCCGGTCCGAGAGATCGGGACGCGTGTCTATCACTTTGGAGACGACGAGGAGTACGCAGGATTTCCGCGCGAGGCGATATTGCTCGGGCGCTGGGAGGGCAGGCGAGGAGGGGAGGCGTCGTATCCTGATGCGTCTCGATTATCTCGGTGAACCGTTCGCTCGAGTCCTCCGCTCCCCCTGTCCGCCGTCCCTCTTTTTTCCTCGCCGCGGGTTGAACGAACCGCTCGAGGCAGTGGGCAGTGCCTCGATTTAGGCTTCCCTTGCCTTTTCGGGCTTACAAAAGTGAGAGTACGAGTCCGTCTCGTGTAAGTGCTCGACTCTTTTTACGGGCTCTCGGGATTTATCCATTTACCTCAGCACCCAACGACAATTGAGTCATCGATTTTCCCTCATTATTCCTCCCCAGTGCCGAAGCAGTACTGTTATCCTCCCCCTCCCCCCCTTCTCCTCTTTCGCTGAGCTCCGCCGTCGGCTTAAACATTCACTGGCTACTTACCTCACTTACCTCACTTACCTCACTTACCTCGCTTACCTCACTTACTTGTTAAACGTTTCCTGCCCGATGCAGCTTTGACCCTCTGATACTGCCAAGTACTAGGATTTTTAAGCTCTCGAGCACGAGTGCCCCCCCCCCTGTCGCTCACTTACGTCACCGTTCCTTTCTTCAATTATTACCGATAATGCATGTAGTGCATGGATTACGCCTGCATTCCATCACTTCCAATGTCTTCCTTTCGATTAAGATAACGCGGGGAACTTTTTTTATCTTTCTTTCTTTCTTTCTTTCATTCATTGCTTCTTCTGCAGCGGTGAAAGTTATAGAAATTATTAATGATTAATAAGGCTCTATTACGAGGCGATAGTCGCTCCGGCTCTGTATTACGCATTTAAGACGATATCGTCGCTCGTATCGCCGACGCTGGCGATCTTTGCAGTAGTAGTGGGAGGAGTAATCGACAAAGCTTTTAAAGGAAAAGTGAGGTAAAAGGAAATAGTATTAAGAGAGTAAGGAATAAAAATTTGCGTTACGTAAAGGGCGGAGGGGGGGGCCGGGAGGGAATGGATTTGGAGCCTCGAGCCTCGAGCCTCGAGCCTCTTCAAAATATCTGATTATGATTGCATGCCGAACGAGCTGCACATCTCGAATTAAAAATAAATAATTTCTAAGAAACGGAGGGAATACGAGTCACGCAGAGCCTCCCCGATTCGACGGATGCGGGGTGGAGCGCAACCGACGCGCCGGAAATTCATCGACACGTGCGGCTAATTTTTCAAGTACGAGGACGAGCTGCAGCTGCGACGGCCCTCTCACTCTCCGTCCTGAAAATCCTTTAAAATTAATACCCGCTCTCGAGCCGCGTCCCCCACTGCCCGAGACACACGCCGCCGCCGCCGCCGCCGCCGCCGATGAACGTACGTCGAGTACCATTGCGTGTCCGGGATCTGTCCCGAGTCTTCGAGGTCTTGGGCTACTACCACCATCTCGCATATATGCTAGGAAAGCCGAGCTGCGGTAACATTGTACGAAGCGGTAAAAGGGAAAGAGGAGTCTCCCTCCTCGTTCGGGAGGTAATTGAGGCGAATAAATTACGTAAGCTCGATGATTAACGTAGTCGTATCCCGTATCCCGCGGGGAGCGGGATTTAGAACGAGGGAATCCAGGGAATAAGGAGGTTTCGTGCCTGAGGTGTCGACACAAACACGCCTATGTGTGGGCGGGAGGGTACTATCCGCGCTTCGAATGTGTGCGCGTAAGGTAAGGAGGAGACGCGAGGCTCCCGAAGCTCAAGGTTGCCGTGAGGGCAGGGGAGAGGGGAAGGCAAAGACGCGGCTCGACGGCTCATGAAATACCAATAACCCCGAGAGGCTTGGGAGAGGTCAGCGAGATTCTCTCGGGTGGCGGGGTGAGGGAAGCGCTACAAGTCCAAGATCAATGCTCAATCGATGGTATGGAGGTTGCCGGGGCACCGTAGAGGGGAAGGGTCGGTAAATTCGAGATAGCCTCGGTCGTCGATCCGTCGAGCCATACAAGCTCTCTCTCTCTCTCTCTCTCTCTCTCTCTCTCTGTGCGTGTGTAAAGACCAGACGAGGAAGAAACGTATCCTTGAAAGACGACGCGCGCCGTCTATTTACGTCCGCTGTACCCTCGCCCCTCAACCCTCCGAGCCCCCCTCCCTCGGTGGGGGGGGGGGAAGACAGCGGCTCTCGTCCCACGACGTTTTTAATTTGCCGCACGTACCGTACTATAACCTTACTCAACGCTCGTCACTCGGAATGCCATTGCGCTACCTGCGCTCCTTGCATAATCCTCCTCGCGGAGCCTCCGCCCTCTTGGGAAATGGGTACTCGATCCTGCCCGTGGGCAAGAAGCCGCCCTCGATAGCGATCGGCCGCGGATAGGCGCTCGCACTCCTTCCTCTTACTTTCGCATGAACGGATCTCGCCACTTGTCGCGGATCGATTACCCCTCTGCCCCACCAACCCCCCCCTTCATTATCGAGTACGCGTTTATTCATTAAGCTTAAGCTCTTCTACTTAATGCCCTCGACGTGCTTACATTATACCCGTACTGTCCAGAGCATCGGTGCATTGTGAATAGGTAAGGAAAGGCGAAGCGAACGGAGGCTCAAATTTAAGTAAATGCAATTCAAGAGTTCGCACTTAATGACGCCCAGAGTAATTTAATTGTATTCCCGGTGCACTGCTTTCCATGCAAATTGCCCTCTCAATGCGAGGATCCTCTGGCTTTCCAGATAATCTCAACCGGCGTCACGGTATTGCGACGCACAGATGCAATGACGATTGTAAGAATTTACGAATCTACGTACACGCACACGTGTCTCAAGGCCAATGCAAATAATATCCCGGTAATTGGCCGGTACGAGTGCTCGTTGAGCACGGCGATGTTTTATATTGAATAACGAAGACGAAAAGGAATATTCGAGCATTAAAACTTGTGACGCGGATGGTCAAGGTAATTCATGGTAATTATTATCCTAAGTCTCAGTCAGAGAATAAGGATTATTGTGTGGTTGTTGGCTAATGAATCAGTAGGCGTTACTGTTGCTCGCGGATTCTCAATTCACGGAGTCGTTTGAGCAGATCGTGACTGACCGACTTGGGTGACGGCCGATACGAGAAGATATCGCCGATAAGATCTGGGCTCAGAGAGGTGATTTAGGGAGTCTCGGTGCCCGCGAGTACACCTACACCGATGGCGACTCGGTAAGCCAGTGAAATCGCTCAGTAGCAAAGTCGTGGAAGAAAGGTAAGGAGAAGCATCGGCCCGCGAGTAGGAGATACGAGCGCGTTCTTGTAAAGTAAGCCATACGTGAGGAAAGGCGTGTGTCTTGACCCTGTCACGCTGTCGTCACTCTCTCGCGCATAATCGAGCGCGGCCCGCTCGTCCGAGTAATAATCGACGGGCACGCGTTCGCCGGAGACGAGGTCGAGGGAGAAAGTCGACGACGACCCCCTTCTTTCTCTTAAAGCGCGACAATAACCCGCTCGAGAGCGTCTTTGCTCATTAGCGCCCTGATAAATCCCCCCCCCCCCCGCCCCTGGCACCACGGCCTGGCACCGTGTACGTATTCGACGGCGGCTTAAGGAAATGGAACGCGCCCCAGAAACGGACGGGTCGCCTTAAATTTTTCTTTGCCAAAACTCTCGTTGCACCTCCTTGGCGATCACCGACTTGGCGAGAGCTCGCCATTAATGGCTCTCAACATTACTTATCGACTCCTACCCATCTCAGCCACGCTCTATTACGCCATTCCTTCCCGCCTGATTTATCCAACTTTCTACAATTATATATATATATATACATACATATATACATAGGCGCGCGGTGCACCTATGAATCTCATTATGTTTGGCATTTTACAATATTGCGTATCTTTAAATTTATGGAATATCCTGAATCGCTCGGTTAGAGCGGTTTCGTTAATCTCCCAGGAAGTGGTGATCGCTCGCTCGGGTTCTTTTGGCAAAACCGTTATATTATCGTAGCGATGGAATAAACATTATCTAATTTTATTACTTCCAGGACAAACGGCCCCTTCGCATTATGTTCTTTGTATAATAATGTCTTCCGTCCCCACCCCTCGTCGAGCCCACCACCGCTCCTTTCGTTACGTAAGCTTGTTTATTTTCATCAATATTTTAGAAGGAGCGAGGAATGGCTAATTTATAAATGATTAGCGATATGGATTACGAGCGGAGGACTTTGATGTAAAACTTCGGATACGTCGGGAGCGCTTCTCGCGCGTACGAGGATGGCGGCTGACTTGTAGCGGCCGAGCCAAGAGTATCTTTACTCGTCGCACTTTTAATTTAAGGAATTAAAGGCTTCCAATGAATCGATGCGGAAAAATTTATCTTCTCGTGGCGAGAGCTTTGGCTCTGTGGCCGAGATAACGTATTTTCGAAGGAAAAATAAGCTTCGTTAAAAGATGTTTATGAATTGAACGTTGATTAAACGTGTCAATAAACTTATTATTTCACAAATATCTTTTCGAATGCGGAAAAATATGAAACGGCATGAGGAGAGAAAATCCAGCGAATTAGATAAGCCCGGTACTTCGAATCGTAAAGCGAGGTGCGATCAAAGAAATTATAGTATTCGATTGAGCAAACAACTGTATTTAACGGCGCCTTAAATATTCGTGGCAGATTGCGTTGGAAAAAAAAACAAAACAAAACGAAACGAAACGAAACGAAACGAAACGAAACGAAACGAAACAAAACAAAACAAACAGAATATTTACCTTGTGCATTAACGGGGCGGGGTGGGTGGAAGGGGTCAGGAGCCAAGAAGTCGCGTCATTTTTCTGCCTTAGCAAATATGTTATTACGTTAAAAACAGGGTGGGAAAAGAGGATGGCGGGCAAGGGATCGCGGGATAATAGGAGGATGGCGAGGAGAAGGTACGTAGCGGAGCAATAATCGCTCGGAGAAACTCTCTATTCATTAAGAGTATTGGTAAGGATACGTGTAACAGCGCACATAACCACTTAATAATAATGCTCGCGGTGCAAAGTCTCATTACGGGGATCCATTAAAATACGCAACGGCAGTTAACGCTGTCGCACGCTCTCTTTTCACTTCCTCCGCGAGCGAATTGCATTGTGCGGCTAACTCAATGTCAAGTGATTCGAGGGAAAGTTGGCGGCGAATGGCCGCGGAAGGTCCCCGGTAGCGGAGAGGAATCTGCTCTCCGAGCCCCTCGACCCGCAGAACCTTATCTTCCGGGCGGCACCGCGCGGGCCCGCGTCGATTTCGATAGGCGAATTCGGGCCCGATGGATCACGTATGGATCACGTGAAAGCTGACTGACGCAGTCAGTCGGAGGCTCCATCACCTGCCGACCCCTTGCCTCACCGACTTGCTGTCCCGCGCCCTCCACGGCTGTGCCTAGTCAAGGCCGCGATACCTCCCGGGAATCCGTCTTTGGTGCCCGCTTTCGCCAATCCCGCCGATCTACGCCGTTTACGTAAGCTCGCATTTTCTTTTTTGTAACAATTATGGAAAAAAGAAAGTTCCCTGCGAATAATGTCGTAGCTCATTCGATGAAACGTTATCCGTCGAGCGCCCCGTACCCGCATCATCTCCACGGAGCTTTTCGTGGATCCGCTGCGACGGGATTTCTGCGGGATCACTAGGCCACGATCCAAGGATCGCTTAAATACATGCACTAACGACCGCCTTGTCTCCTTGTATCCGTACTCCCTTCCCGGACGAGGACCTAACAGCTTGGCTCGTATTAAAAAGAAAACCCATGGACTTCTTTAACGTTGGGATGGGCCATGGATTTGGCTCAGCTTTTAAAAGCTTACCGTGCTAATGCCGATGATTTTCATAAGCCAAGTGCAAACGTGACCCGGACAGATGAACAAACCACTCCTCTGACTTGCATACGTGTACAGGCTATGCAGCAGTGATGGTGCGACGTCACGCTTTCTTACCCTTTCGGGACACTTACCGCCTTCGCTCTTCCCCCACGCCTACCGCCATTTTTCTCGTTTTAAAACGGCTTTCCTAGAGTAACTGCCGATCCGCGAATTCTCCCGTACCCATCCCCATCCCCATCTCTATCCCGCATACGCATTCCCTGACCCTCAGGCTCTCCCGGCCCGCAGCCGCCCCAGCTCCTTCGTCGCGCTATGACGTATGACAATATTTATCGTCGATGTTTACAAGCCACCGATGAATGGCGTTAATTGGCATTGAAGCTGCAGCCGCACATCGCAAAGACCGACTCTTTTTCTTTCTTTCTTTCTTTCTTTCTTTCGCGGAACCGACATTCTACGGTTGACCTGTAATTTTCATTTGCTTAACATTTAGACCGCGGAGAGCTTGTAATCTTATCCCGCTTAGATCAGCCTTGTATTGTGTTGGCAACAATGCTCTTACAGATGGACCCGATAGACGGCTCGGGACCGCGAGATCGAATTCTAAATTTTCGGGAAACGCCCGCGCTGATTCGCGCCTCCGGAGCCGTGAAAATCCAAGGCTGAAACGGCTCTCCCCTCCCCCGTCGGCTGCTCCCTTCCTGCCTCGCGAATCCAAGTGCAAATAATACGTGATCGTATAAATCGGCGGGGAGGCCTTCCAGATTTAGATTTTCACGAAATCGCACGATGTTTTAACCGGCCGATAATGGCATTTAAATATTTTTCCGCGGGATTCTTTTGCATGCGCAATCAAGCCGATCGCCTTAATTGTCCAGCGGGTCGAGCTAGCCGAGCCGAGCCGAGCCGAGCCGAGCCGAGCCGAGCCAAGGCCAATCATCGAGTATCGTGCGTATTTGTTAAACAATTCCCGGAATGAGGGAATCCGCGTAGACCCGGGATCGGAGATCCTTAATAATGATCCAGAGGACTCGCCGTTCTCCATGCAAACTCGAAGTGCATTGATTGGCCGTAGGAAGTGGATTGCCTACGGTTCGTTAGGAGAAGAATGGCAAGGAATGCCGGAGCGGTGTCGGCGCTCGTCAGCGGGTGTCGACGTACTTTGAAAAAGCGCTGAATAAGAGGAGTAGCGTAATTTAGGAAGAAGTCATCGACACTCGTGAATCGGTAAAAATAATCAGCGTGTCGTTATACGCGCGTAAGTCTGTAATCGGAGAAAGTCGTTGACCCTCTTTCCCCTTTCTCTTGCGTTTAAATTATTTAGGTGTACGTGCAGCCTGATGAGATTGGGAGGGGGGAGGCGTGAAATTTTCGTCGATGCGACACAACTCGCTTACTCCGACCGTGCGCCCGCAGGCGCGTCTATGTCGCAAGCATCCTCACGTGCAATTACTCGCCCACTGTAACGCCAAAAGTTTAAAGGTCAACGATATTTTATCGATCGCCCAACGGTAGTTTACTTCTTCTCCACGTGTTCCTTCATACACCGGCCACCATGAGCCGCGGGATTAAGAGCCGATAATTCATACCTATTCCGTATAGCTCGCTTGCACGGATCCATGTAAAGGGAAAATCCAGCCTTCCGATTCCGATTATGCAAGACTACAATTAGATAAAATTCGGAGTAGCCAGGTGGGAGGGAGGGGTGGGGGGGCACTAGAACACGTTCTATTGACCGTCATTGGATAAAGGCGTTTGTGCATCGCACGGGATCGGAGAAGCAAACACTTTTATCAATACAGAGCTCGGCGCTTTTATTTTATATTTACAGAAAGAAAGTCGTTACTTTATTTCTTGGAATAAGATTTTCGTTAAATGGCTCATTTTCGCATAAAATTCCTTCACAGATAACGCTAACAATAAATTTTGTCATCTTTTTTTCTTAATCGGCTTTTGCGAGCTTCAGTCAACGAAAAGTACACTAATTTTCCATTGCGCGTACGTGCGAAGCCGATCTTCTTCTTCCGATCGAATACGTACTTGCACATAAACCATACGTATATATATAGTGAGAGAGGGAGAGATAGAGATTTTTAAATAACGCTTACGTACGACGCTTACGTATTATAATTTTTATATTTCCATTAAAATTTAATCAACAAATTTATTTGAATGCAGTGAATGGTCGATAACAGCTAGATTATTAAATTTTTTTTAACAATCTGATCGAGTATAGATAATCAATATTTATTTGAAATTGGATTCTAATGGACGGATCGTTATTAATATTCCAATATTCTATAATATCAATTCCTCGTTTGTAATTAATGCTGATAGAAAAATATAGAATTAGTAAGATAAGAAGGCGTTACGTACGGTTCAATATAATTTTCAATGAAAACTAAATTTCGAGTCAAACCCTAATATTTCATTCGTCCGATTGAAATAAAATTACGAAGATTCTTAGAAAACGTTGTATCGTTAACAATTTCAGAGACAGGATATTAGCCATTATTCACATGATAAAATAGTTCCGAATGGATGTTATTCAATTAATTAGCTGTGAAGCTCGAGGATTCTTCAATTAGCTTAAATTAACTTGCGTGCACATGTGTTATATAAGAAAAATTATTATATCCAAGGGACGGGTTGAGGAAATAATTTTCATTATCAAAATTATCTTCCATAGTGAAATTTCTGTATAAATAGATAATTTCGCGACAGGAAGGAAGGGGAGGGGGGGAAGGAAGGAGAGGATACGTACGAGAGGCATCGCGACAAGTCGGCGAATAAAGGCTTGGAGTTGGTTCCCTCTTCTCTTCTGGTTGGCCGTCAGTCAGTAAAGTTTAAATGACAATCGAGCTAAGCTTATTCGAAACGTGAAAACACTTCCGTTGTCAAAAATACATCTCGATCCAATCTATAATATTGAAAATGCTAATAAATCTAATGCCAGCCAACCAGCTGCGGCGAAATTAATAGTATTTACAATGATTTTCATGGACTTGTAAACTTTTACGCTCTATAAACACGCATTATCTCATCGCTTATGACGTTTACAAAGATGCGTCGAATAATTTTGAAATTGCCGTGATTTTGGAAAGTGTAGTGACGGGCCGAGAATGCTGAGTATAAACGGTTATAAAAAAAAAAAAAAAAAAAAAAAAAAAATAAATAATATAATGATTTTCAAATAAAGTAACTGTTGGTTAATGACGTTATTGCTAATTTAATATGTAAATACATGTATCGTTGGGTGAGCGACGAGCGCCGGTTCACGATTAAGATGCCTATGTAAGGAATACGCGATATATTATTTGTATAAATAAAAAAAATAAATAAATAAGAAAAATATATAAAAAAAAAAAAGAAAAATGAAAGAAAGAAGAGTTATTTGTCGCATAAATCAAATAAATAGGCGTTATCTGATGTTATACGAAAGAACGGCGAACGTTAGTTGTCAGGGCATTATCAGCGAGTAATTAAATAATGCTCTGCGTAAAATAAGGTTCCGAGCGAAAGAGTCGACATAATTAGCGAGCGAAACGTCATTCGTGGCAAAAAAAATCTCATAAAACAGGACACCGAGAGACTACTTTCCCCTGCGAAAGCTTCGACTAAGCAGCGCTCGCGTATTCGCGGCGTATTCTCAAGGAAAGTCGATCAGAAGTAAGAGTTTTAGAAGATTCTGGAGGCGGATCCTGGGCTTTGGCTCGCCGCTCGAGGATTAGCGAGGTTTTGCGAGGTTTCGCGATGTTTTGCAATGTTTTGCGGAAAGAGGTCGGCCGTACGACCAGGCCTGGTCCGATCCTGACGGGCAACCGAACGGCTTGCCAATAAGGTAGAAAAAGGATCGAGAGAGAGAGTGTGAGAGAGAGAGAGAGAGAGAGAGAGAGAGAGAGACAACGAGGACGACGACAACGACGACGACACGACGACGACGACACGACGACGACGACGACTACGACGACGACTACGACGACCCTCGGACGGAGGAGGAATTAGCCTCGGAGTTTTCTAGGTCTCGGGCTCGCGCGGATTCTCAATAGAATCGCGACTCGGACGCCGGGAACTTTCGAATGTTCCAAATGCACTTGCTCGAGAACTTTCTTCGGGGCCCGGCGAGGGAAAGAGGCTCCGAGAAAGCCGACAGCCGAAAGCCGAAAGCCAAGAGCCGAGAGCCGAAAGCCTTATATGCGCATTTCATAACCGAGGAAGATTCGGTAACGTGGGAACAATCCACGAATTAAGCGATTCTCTTCTTACTCCTTTTGTTTTACGTTTTATATTGTTATTATCAATAGAGTTGGCCTGAATCATCGGTTTTCAGCTCGGTCTTTTCTCGTTCTCATTCATCGGCATTGTCAAGCTGGGGAGCACCGACGACGACCTCATATCACATAAATTTCATAAATCGGCCGTGGGTGCCTACCTTTTCAACAGGATCAGAAAACTTAGCGCCTTAATGATTAATGATGATCTTGGATAGGGAACGAGATGCCGTGCTCAGCTCGCCTCTCTTTCAATTTTCATGAATGAATTAGGAAATCAAGTGAAAGCGCGTTATCAAAATTATTGGGATCCGTTCCTTGGATCGCTTAACGCAACGAATGAATGCATCATTATTGCTTACTACTGTTGTTATTGTTATTACCGCGAAGCGGGAGAAGCGGCAAAATGAATGGGACTCAAGTATTAAGAGCTTCGTTAAACTTTCTACGGCTTTTATACGTACAAGGTATTGCCAATTGCCACTCGCTGCCTTTTTATTCCTATGCTTTAATCGCGTACTTTAGGGATGCGAGAATTTTTCCGCTCCATGAAATAACCGTGGGTTTATTAGTGATCGGGCTTTAAGCCGATTAGAAGGAAAAATCCTTCGGCGGAGATAAGGACGGCCGAGAATAAAAAGGAAAAAAAATTTGTTTTTTTTTTTGGATCCGCAATAAGTTAATTGCAAATTGGCCGAGTAAGTGCAGAGTATACAGAAGTTTTGCTTTTCGCTCGGTTTTCGCTCGTAAGCATATTTTACATAGCTCCCGAATAAAAAAAAAAAAAAAAAAAAAAAAAAAAAAAAAAAAATAATAATGCCGCCGCTTCCTTCTTATGCAATTAATAACATTGCGGTATATTGACCTCGTGGAGTCGCTTTATTCTCGTATTTCTTTTTTTGAATTGATGATGCCGAGCTCGAACTAACGAAACATGTATTCCGAGAACCGGCATTTACAACTAAATGGCGCGTACGTGTGCTTTAGCCGTTTGATAATTCCTCTCAAAAGTTGTTTTTATAAACGTAACGAAGATTTTATAAGATTATTTGTGCATGCATTACCAGCAATTTTTAAATAAATATTTGATCTCCGGGACAATTCATTTACCTCTCCCGCCCCTCTACCACCCCCCTCTCTCCCACCCTATCTCTACCTATCTCTCTCCCTATCTCTCCCTCTCTTGGCACACTCGAGCGTAATCCGAAGATTATTAATTTGTCGATGATAACTTTTGAATCAACGCTAAAGATGAAGGCTACGCTCCTCTCAACTTTCCATCTTTATTTTTTTCATTCCATATTTATTTATTTATTTATTTATTTACTTTTTGCACGGCAGATACGTAACGAGTATTTTTATTTTTTGCTCCAGGTGTCGATGACCTTTGATGTTTGTCCAAGCCGTTGTTATAAAAGTCGCTCTGCCCGTCCGGCCTCGTCGAGCCGCTCACTTTTATCCTTATTAAGTCCCTCCCTTATTACTCATCGCTCAAAGGGAAAAATAAGGTGTAATCGCCCCGAGTGATTCAACAAATGCCTCGGACGTATTTTCTCCCATTAGGAGTTGCGCTATCCGCTTCCCCATCCCTACACCCACCTTCGCCCCCCCCACCCCCCACCCCGCCCTTGCCATCGCCGACCACGACCCAGACCCCGATCCCGACCCCGATCCCGACCCCGACCCCGACCCCACCGCGCCGCGCCGCGCCGCTGGTCTTTTAGCGGGGAGCGCAAAATGGCCAAACGAAGGCAGCGAAATACCTGCATAACGTGTGTAATACGCGCTCTCTTATGCAAGCCTTGCTCTTCAGCGGGGGCCGGGGCTCGCGCGCGCAAATCCTCTTCGCCGCGATTCCCGGACACCTTCTGCTCTGACACTGCCCGTACTTTACGCGGCCCTTTCGCTTCCCTTTACCCCCTCACTTCTGCGTAATAAAGTTTTTTTTTTTTTTTTACCGACCCTCTCCTACTCGGCATTATCTATTACTTCATTTATCTCTTGCCCTCCGCCCCGCCCCACCCATCCACCCGCCAAACCAACAACCACGTCCCTCTTTTATCTTGGCCTAAGACGATCTTTACGACCGCCGAGAGGATGTCTTTGAATTTTTAATGAAGGTGTGCGCTCTGACATTGGGCTCCTTCACCTCCCATAACACTTCGGGTGCCCACGACAACTTTTCGCGTATTAACATTATTTTTACGGGGAATAAACCCTACTTTCGTTCGTTTTTACCTCCTCGCCTGATTTCCTATTTATAAGGCCTCGCGTGCAACTTGTGTTGTATTTTAATACGTGGAAATCCTCTACTCCTTTGTCCATCGAGAACTTGAGGTTCGTAGGGACATGTGTTCTCTCTACATGTGAGCGAGATTTAAAATTGGCTTAACGCGCATTATTTCTAAGGAGTCAATGTGCCTAAAGTGAAAAACACTGCAATGACTCATGTGGACATTTTTATAACTCGTGTAAACTATAGTCAGTATTTATAGTTGTTATTATATTAACATATTCGTACGCATGAGCTTCACGAGATTCATGATAATCTGTATAAATAAGCAAACGGGGTTAAGTGTTGCACATTAAGTTTTGGAAAATAATAGGTAATATCTTGTATTGAATAAATTATCCAATGTTCGTTAAGGAACGTTCGATTATATTGCATTGATAATTCGCGTAATGGGTATGAGAATAGCGCGAAATAAATGTCGCGCTAAAGGTCAAGAGTTTGGCTGTAAACAAAGATAAGAAAGAGCAGGTAAAAGCCAAGTATCAATATTTCATGAGACTTGCTACTTCACGGGATTCGATATAGAAGTTGTGTGTGTATGTGTGTGATAGAGAGAGATAGGCGGAGATAGAGATAGAGATAGATAGATAGATAGGTAGATAGATAGATAGATAGATCGAGAGAGATAGAGAGATAGATAGATAGATAGATAGATAGATAGATCGAGAGAGATAGAGAGATAGATAGAGAGATCGAGAGAGAGAGAGAGAGAGAGAGAGAGAGAGAGAGAGAGCTCTGGAAACGAGAAAATCTTCGTGGCGAGTTGTTCGTATCGAGGTCTTCATTCGTTGCGCAAGTTCTCAAATAATCCGGTGACTTTTCCTTGGCGCGCTACTCCTTATCGAGATTTGAATTCGTAAACGTCAGCTCACGTGGGCCTCGACGAAATTCCGACACAGATTTCTCCGGCGGGTACCTGAATGAAAAAACGTTCACCTTAATGTACGTCACTCGCGGTTTTTGACCCCGAAATGTCTCCCCCTCTCAGCCCGCCCCTGCCATCGGGTACGCCGGGCTGCTTTCGGCTCGGATCGAGCACCGATTTGAACAAGAAAAAACATGATAAAAACTGCCGACCTTATCGAACTACTTGATTCGCGAGTGACGTTGTCGTATTTACTTAATAAATCGAGTCTTTGTTTCTTATACCCTTGTCCCCTCCCTTTCTTCTTCTTCTTCTTTTTTCTTTCTTTTTCTTTCTTTTAGTATTAATATGTATGAATCGTTATTAAATTAAGTATTAATTATTATTACTCGACGTGTACTCGTTGGCTTAAATTAATTTCTATTTCATTTTTCTTCTTCTTCTTCTTCTTCTTCTTCTTATCTTTTCTGAACTTTTCGTATTAAAAATTGTCGTTATCGAGTTAAGGATTCGCTCGGAAATTGAATTACGAGCCCCCCGTCGACTCATTGAATTCCCCTCTTACTTACCACACATCGACATTTATGGAAGCTTACACGCAATGGCTTATGATTAATAATTGAATAGTTACAGTTATTTCCATTAAACGATCCTTTTGCAGCGCTATCGATCGGCTGGATTTTACAGAGGATCGAAGCTAGAAGAGCTTGGCCAGAGCCAAGGGAGGTGAGGAAACATTCGGCTGTATTATCATAGGTCATAGGGAGGATCAAGTAGCTCAGCGAGGACGCAAGTTTCGCTTTTTGTAAACATTGGCAATGAAGGACTTTTGAGGAGCAGAGGCCTCGCGACTGCGGCGATTCAGCCATCGGTGCGCGATATGCCGAGCTGGAGGAATGAACGAATGCTATTCATGTAAGCAGGACTTTTGCTCAGCCGGGCTTGACTCGCTGGTACAGTCCCTATCAAGGATCCGCGTAAACAATGGCCGACGATTCGAGACCACCTTGGCATTCTACCCGAACAGGGCCCGGGACCCGGGACCCGGGACACGGGACACGGGATACGGGGCTAAGAAAGCGCTATGGAAAAGTGGGTCGCAGAAAGCGGCAAGGTCACTGACACTGTCCCTTCAGCCGAATCGCCGACACCGGTTATTATTTACTCCTCCTTCCTTCGCTCTTACATCAATTATAATGCCCGTGTCATGGTCTCTCTTAGATATCACAGAGACTGTTAGAGAGTTAAGTTGGGGCTTGGCCGAGTCGCTGCTACCCAACTGTCTAGACCGTACTTCATTGTCATTAGATGACTTCGACCGCAGTGCGCCGAGCTCTCCGCGTCCCGAGCTTATGCAGGGGAAGGCGAAAGGACGTTAACGAGGGCCCGGTCACGCTCGGTAATGCCGTGGTAATGGCAGAATAAAGATGGCCCCGGGTATACAATAATGTCTTTCCTGGCCCATCGGCCTGCAATCGTTACGTCACGAGCCGACTTTATGGAATAAAACCGGAAATGCTTCCGAGGCCGGGCGCGGATACCGCTGCTCGCGTGCTCGCCGACTGTAAAGATGAGGTTGCGAAAATACCGGCAGCGCTTAACGAATCGATAGGAGGAGCAGGAGGAGGAGGAGGAGGAGGAGGAGGAGGAGGAGGGGGGAGAGGGATCGAGCTGCCCTATAACTAAGCAATAACGTACCCAAGCACCGTACTTGCCGTTGGTAGCAAAAATTCGATTTTGATGCTGTAAGCGACGTCGGAGGAGGATTCAATTTACTTGAGGTCTGATTGCGAGTGATGCAATCGCGAACGTCAGATTCTTAATCATTATGGTTATTGAGTATCGTAAATTCATTCTCGCAACTCTTCTTTATATTTCACGCTTGTTCACTTATTACAATACAATCGGGGCTCTCACGTATTTTACACGGTGAAGCGCCACCGAAATCCCCGATACCTTTGGCTTCTCTTCTTATTTTTATTTGAGGGAAAAACAAAAAAAAAAAAAAAAAATTATTCTCATTTTCAAATTGAAACTATAACGTTCATCTCGTACTTTGCCAGTCATCCTTCGCTACGTTTCCATATAAATTAACACGTTTTTACAAACTCTTTTTCCATCCGTACTCTGCATTAAATTATTTTCATAAAAAAAAAAAAAGAAGAAAAATAGGAGAAAAAGAGGCAGCTTTAGCTGGAAGAATATTGTACTTGAAAATATTGTATTTAAATGATTACAAACTCACCGAATGAAAGAGTCAATATGCATGCATGATTTTTTCCTGCAGCAGAATATATTAATATCAATGTTTCATAAGAGCGAAGCTATAGAAGAATTATTGAAAAAAAAATGAATGCAAATATTCGTACGAATGTAAATAAAACTTTATTTTTCAAAGCTTCAAATGTAATTTCATTCGCGTAAACAATGATAAATAATAAAATTTTATTAGCGATATTATTTATCGTTATTTGTTACTACTTCGAGCCAGAGATAATAATAATATTGAAAAAGTTTGGATCATTACGAGTGAGAAGAATAAAATATTAATAGTACTAATAGTACTTACGTTGGCAAGTATCATAAAGGGAAGAATATACTAATGTCCCGATTAGCGTAGCGTTACAATATCATTTCTCCGAAGGTCATTTATACTTTCTCGCGCGGATCTATTATTGCTACTAATCAGTGTCAGCCGAAAAATAAGATCTCTGAAAAAAAAAAGAATTAAGTAGGTGGAGTATTTTATAGCCCGATATAGTATTATTATAACTGGCGAAATGAAAAATTTCCACGTGATTTATGTGGGATCGCTGCCGTGAATATAAATTCTGTGAATCTTATCGTTCGGAATTCACGTATCTCAGTGTACGAGTAATTATTATTAACAACAATAATATCGGCGTTGACTTCCCTGTAATGAATATCAGATGGGCCAAAGCTTTGTAGTGTGCGTCGATTTTCATCAGCAGAGACTGTAGTGGAACGAGTCGTTAAAATGGAGATGGAAAATTGCGTGGAATGCCAACGGTCTCTCTCTCTCTCTCTCTCTCTCTCTCTCTCTCTCTCTCTCCACAACTGTTAGAGTATCAGAGAGAGAGAGAGAGAGAGAGAGAGAGAGAGAGAGAGGTGGGTATGGGGGATGGGTGTGGGAGGAGACAGCTAATGAAAGGCTGTCAAGTAATAGGAGATGACTCGGGGCAACGTTCAGGCAAAGTGATCCGAAATTAACGTGATGTAACGTTTGTTTAAGATTGTGAAAAAAATACGTCCGCGGTCTTTTATTGGGCCCGTTATCAACAATAAACAAGGAGCGTCAAAATAACAAGCAGACAATATCATTATCTTTCCGCATCAGCGATCTTGGCCCGACTCGTGGTTGCACAACTTTCCCTTCGACGTAAAAAGCACGAGATCTCGCGATTAGTCGGGGTTATTGGGCTCGAAGGGTCGGTGGAAGGGACTTTCTCTCCCCCGTCTACCACGAAGCCATCGTCCCCCGATTCGGGCAGAGTGAAAAGCCGCGAGGCTCTCGCACGTAGGCGCCGTCTTTCATTGTCAATGTCGCATTCCAGCGGCGACGAGCGGACAACGAACCCCCGAACCCCGACAGCTTCGGTGCCGCCTCAATAATATACATCTACATTCGCGCTTTGTATACGCACACACCTTATCCCCCTCTTCTTCTTCTTCTTCTTCTTCTTCTTGTTCTTCTTCTTGTTCTTCTTATGCTTCTGATTCTGCTTCTTCGTTTTCATATTTCCATCGCAGGTGATAGCGCTCTTTATTTTCGTAACGGCCTGTCGATTGTCAGGGCTGCTAATGGGTTTGTTGACC
Source organism: Ceratosolen fusciceps (assembly GCA_018883505.1). Classification (NCBI taxonomy): domain Eukaryota; kingdom Metazoa; phylum Arthropoda; class Insecta; order Hymenoptera; family Agaonidae; genus Ceratosolen; species Ceratosolen fusciceps. The sequence goes on along the minus strand of RCIC01000002.1, from coordinate 15,496,353 downwards.
GTGAGATGCCACGATAAGAGGCGCGATTACGGCAAAAATATTCGTACCTAATGCCGCCATTGTGCCTTCCTCGCGATAATGACTTCTGATTATTGATTGGAGCACCGAGCGCTTTTAACAGAGGCCCGACGTCTTTCGAGCTCCCTCGCTACAGCTTCATTTAAATCCGTCCGCTCATCCCTTTGCCGCGATAGCCGAGCCACACTAGCCCCAGACCCCCCAGTGCCTCGTCGACCCATGCTCGGTCCACGGGAGCATCCCGGCGACCGACTTCGTCTGGAAATTCATAATGCATAAGCTCGCTAAAGGCCGGTGGGCCGGTGGGCCGATATGCCGAACTTTGAGTGCAGATAAATTTATTATCATTAATCAATGGAGCTAATCTCCGTTAGGCTTTCGATTAAATTTCCAAGCGCTTCGTTTAGGCTACGATTTAATTTAACTTCCCATTTGTTTCTAACACTCGCTCATGCCCCAATGGCTAATTGACAATCTTCATTATAGGGAATTATAAATTGACGTGATTTAAATGATCTAATTATACAATTAACGCTTCGCGAGATCCCTTTCCCCTCTCTTTATTATAATTTAAAATAGGTCTTTGAATCGGCTTTTTAATGCGCGACGTTGTAATCGAGCGGGACTTGATTTAACGGCCTTTGCAGATCGATTTTGAGCATCATAATTCAACTTACCGGAATCGGCACGAAAATCCTCACCCCAAAATATTTATTATCGATAAATTTAATAATACGTAAAGCCAAATATTATACATGCAGGCATGAGAGCATTACACGTGCGCTCGCATTAGCCACATCGACGATGCAAAATACATGAAGTAATTTGTTTTCGATGAGGTAAGCCGAGTTATTTAAGAATAATAAGCTGCAAGCAGGAAATTAAATTTAATGGTAGAGAATTCGGAAGCCGGAAGCCATTGCAGGCCTTATAAATAGTAAGTAAACAAGTATCCAGGGAATTTAATATGAGCAGTGGCTTAAACAAATACGGCGGGAAAGTCTGGCCCCGGCAGACGGTATTATAAATTAAACTGGCCGAGCGAGTGGGGCCACTCGTTTTACCAATTAAAATAATACTTCTTTGATTTCGACAGCTTTGTCGTACAAACAAAATGGCCTTTGGAAAATAAACTTTGGAATATCTAAGTCGAGGGCGGGGGTGGCGAGGAATCTGCTCACCTACAATTGCAACTAAAGGATGATAAATGTAGGAAAGTTTATCCCCCAATAACCGTCCGCTTCGCCCGAATCGGCCACCCCCGCGGCGATATATTGTCACGGCGATGAATCTTGGGTCGCAGGAGGATCGCAGGAGGATCGCAGGAGGATCGCAGGAGGATCGCAGGAGGATCGCGGGAGGATCGCAGGGGATCGAGCCTAGTCATTAAAAGGGCGGGCGGGCGGGCGGGAGAGTCGGCTCGATTTCCGTCGAGGAGATCTTCGGGAAGTCGGGCCGAAGCCATCGGAGCGGAAATTTACGACTGACTGGTGTTCGGATCAACAAGAGCACGAGATTACCAACATTGGCCGCGAACCGGAATGATAACATTCATCGGCTTGTTACCTATATTTTCATAAATACGACGGCTACATTAAGGGAATCGCTGTCAAGTGGAAAAATTTGGAATAACTGCACATTGTCTGGGGCCTAATTGACGCTGACGAGACTTTATCCCCCCCCCACCCCGTACCCCCGCGGTCTTCCTTAATACTCCTAATTCCAATTAGGAGCTTTAACGAATTTAGAATCCGACGGTCCTCCTTTCATCTCATTACAAGGCTCAAGTAGAGACTTGTCGCTCTTTATTTATTTATATACCCTTGCCCCACCGTCAACGCCCAAAGCGAATGAACTAGAAATGCGCCGAAACAAGGCTATTCTGACGAAAGTAGAGATTAAACTTACGCCCGATCCCCTGTAAAAATCGCCGACAAGTCAGATTTTCTATGCCTACGCTCCGAAATTACAAGTTTCCTTAAAAAAAAAAAAAAAAACCAAGCGAAGCAAAGCGAAGCAAAAACTAAACAAACAATAAACAATGATAATGAGACGAAGATGAGAGGGGAGAGTTGCGAGGGGGTGTGGGGGGGATGGTACACAAAGGGGAATAAAAACGAGGTAAAGCGAAGTAATGCGAAATTCTTTTTAATTATCGGCAATAATGAATGGACAGCACGCAGCTACGGCTTATAATTAAATCAGGTCTTGAATTACATTTAAAAATAGCTTAAAAATCAAGCGTTTTTCACAAGCTAATGAGACATCCATCCCGGTCTTTTGTGTTTCCTGTTAATTTTCTATACGGAGCGCGATATTTTATTTTATTTTATTTTTCGAGCGTGAAAGCTTGAGAATGAAAATTGAACAGCCGAGGAATAGTGGGCGAGTAGTGGGGGCGGGGAGGGGAGAGAGAGAGAGAGAGAGATAGAGAGGGGGTGGGGTAGATGTGGCGGCAATGTCTTCGGAATGAAATAATTCTTATTTAGCCGGTTGTATTTCAATTAGCAAAGTAGAGTAAATTGAAAGTGGCCTCGTCGAGCCGTAATCCGACTCGTTTAACGAATAGAGAGTAGTGTACGCTCAAGTCGATGGTTGTTTGCTCGTATCCCCGCTGAACTATGCGTAAATCCGCCCCTTGCCAATGGCCTTCCACGTAACCGCTGCCCCTCCATCTCTTTCTAATGGATGCGTTTTACGCCGAGGGCTTAGAGGTTTTACGATGTCGTTACGAGCCCATGGCCGCGCGGCTCGTAAAACCAGAGGAGCGTGAAACTTAGCGGGGACAGCCCTTGGACATCGAAGGGTCGGCATTATGCGCGAAAATCTTTTATTTCGTCGCTGATAAGTCAGTCTGGGGCTGCATCACTTCCGTCCCGACCCTTCCGCGAGTCCCGCTCCGTTTCCACAAGGAATAATGAATTTTCCGGAAATTAGCTCCGCCCTTCACTCTCTCTCTCTCTCTCTCTCTCTCTCTCTCTCTCTCTCTCTCTCTCCAACTCATCCCCGATAGCGAATTACACGACTCCGGCTACTTCGTTGCTTCGTAGTGGCAAAAGGCAAATACAGAACGTACAGAAGAGTTCAAATCCGACTATCCTCTTGATAAGCAGTGCTCAATATCTTCAGCGAGTATCCTTACAATCGTCAATTATTATTTATGATTATACATGAAAAATTATATTACTCAACGAAGCAGTAATAATAAATAATTATTGTATATTCTCTTGTTTGCGCCCGTACCTGTATAATGTAAGCAATATTTCGAAATAGCTGTCTTCTATAACGCATTAATTAATTCTCCCAGTCACTTGCTCGAACCTATCCAATAACTTACCACATTCAAACGCTCAGTTTTTCTTCTTAATTATAATAATAATAATAATAATAATAATAATAATTATTATTATTATTATTATTTTTTTATTATTATTATTATTATTATTATCATCATCATCATCATCATCATTACTATTACTGGTTCTTTTGTTTTCTTCTTTTTTTTTTGTTTATTTTTTTGGTTTACTAGTAAGGAGTAGGCATTATCGCCGTAGAAGTAAAAATATTCAGTTGCGGGAATTACGCGTTTAGTTACGGTCTTTTTCAATTTAGCACCACGTGACGAAGCCAGAAGTAATTCAGTGTCCTGCGCACGTCAAGCTTTCGTAATCCGCAATGATAATGACTCAACGGTCTCCGAGTCTCGTGCGAAGTCCACGTGAAATTACAAATACCGAACACTACGCGTGATGATGTAGACGCAACGACTCCCTTCGGGCTCGGCCCCACTGTCCGTCATTGTCCGTCATTGTCCGTCATTGTCCGCCGTTGGCCGTCTAACCCCGTCATTGTTCGTTAATGCCCGTCGTCGCCCGTCATTTCGATTTCATCCTCTTCTCTCCTGCAAATGAACTGTAAGCGGAAGCTGCCGCTTCCACAACAACTTCCGAATAGAATTTTATAAAAATAGATAAGTAAAATATATACACGATAAAGATATACTGAATTTATCCGTCATTTATTCCTAGGCTTATGCGTGAAAAAGTTTCCGTTACTTTTAGCGCTTCTTGAGATATGAAAAAAAGTGTCTTCGTTATGAAAGATCGACATTCGGAAACAAGCATTATTTCATGGACACTCGTAGCGAGCTATTGATTGTTGTTTTTTTTTTTTCCCCTAAGAATTCGCTTCCCAGAGCGGCGTAATTATCAGCCGGAATGATATTTTATTTTGCCCAGTATCCTTTCGGAACAAAAGATATTCGTTTAACGTCCAAAACTCTTCTTAATTGTACCCTGTTTCAAAGTATTAGCAAATATTTTAAGTTTGCAAAATTTCAACGAAGCCTATTGCAATGTTTCCTTGCGCATACTTTAAAACGCAACCTTAACGTAATTTTTGTATTTTATATATTGTAGGTAATGAATAATTTATATATCGATAGTAAAACTATTGCACATTCCAATTATCTTTTATATTGTTATTAGTACATAAACTCGCTTTATTTAATCTATTATCTATCATTTAAGTTTGCCGGCAGAGAGAAGGATATTAGATAAGCATATAATTATACCTTCGCTAATGTACGTCGAAATTAATTAAACCAAATTTTCAGTAATTTATCGTTATAACATACGTAGGTATAAACGCCTAATTGGATAAATGCGTGAATTTCTCTCATCTCTCAACTATTGCTTTGCAATATTATGCTCCTGAGCAATAGAAAATCATTGACGGTTCGATAAAGTACGAGCTAATTGTTATCGAACCTCAACTCTGACTTAATAGACTGTTTACGGGCTTCGCCATATACTTTGATAATAAACTTGTAAGTTCCTGATGTAATTATTCGTAGCAATCAATTATCCAACTATTTGCAATCAAGACATTAAAAAAAAAAACGATAGACAAATTTGATTAATTATAGTTAATAATGTTTTTCTTTTATTACATGTTTTGGCAAAAAACAATGATGCTGCATGACTCATTTATTTTAAAATAATTTCTTGTCCTCTGGGTATAAAATTTGGCACTGATATTACACGATTTAAAGCACTTTATGGGTATGCTATCGGTGAAGCTATGCAGAAACAAGGGATTCGTTTTAAAAGCATAAAAAGAGATTTTTATTGATTGAAATTCTATTTGAGCCAGGCCATGTGACTTAATTCATGTGGGCAACAATACCCTATAAATGAATGTACAAATTAAAAAGAGATTTATTCAACGAGTAATCGTACAAATGTTCTGCGCGACTATTTTTAATTTAAAACAGACGCACTCACCCATCTATATATGTGTGTGCGTGTGCGTGCGCGCGCGCGTGTGTACTTTGTCCGTGGATTATTAATTTTCAATGATTTCTTATGTTTTATAATTGTATGAAATATATTTGATAGAACAATATTGAAAAAAAAAATGACGAACACGGACGTACAAAAAGTAGATTTACATGTTATTTATGGGAAGTTCGTGAATTTTACGTACAATCAATTTAATTTAAATAAAATTTAAAAAGAAAGTTTGTGAATAGAAGTCAAAACAACTGTCTTTAAGACTTATTGGTAGGTTAAATATTAAGTGGGTCAGAGAGTCGAAGGAAGATCGATTTATGTCGTCATAAAACGTATTTTAACGCTTATTTTAAAATTGACTGGAAAGTACACTTAATTATTAATTCAAGAGTTAAAAAAAGGTTATTGTTTAAATAGTTAAACATTGACGTTTTATCGATTGTAACAACAATTACATCGACAATCGGCAATTGTTGAAAGTAAGACGCGCGCGCACGCACGCACGCACACAAATTTTACGCATAGATGTACATTGAAGAATTGGTACGCCGCGGGTTTTGGGTAATTGATGTAGTCTCGTGTCGATAAACAAATGTAGAATACAATGCCGACAGCCACGGGGTCGAGATAATTGATGCGCGCAATTCACTTTCATTCATAAAAGAGATTTACCCGGTTAGATATATATATATATATATATATATGTATATATAAAAAAAAAGAAGAAGAAGAAAAAGAAAAAAGACGAAAAAATAGTAAGAAAAAGTTAACGGTCTCAGAATTTGCGTAGCTCCGCTATATTAACGGACTAAATGAAGTCTCGGGTTGATTCACGAACTTTCCCCCGATGATTCAGCACCGGCGACTGCGTAGAATGTCGCGGAGATGGGATTTTTGTAAAATTTGGATAAATCCGAGGGCACTCTAAGTCAGGCGCGCGCACACATCCCTAGGCCCCCATCGGCTACGGCGTTCTCGACTAATGGCGAGAAGGAGCTTTGTCCGCGATGCCGTATGCGCCTCTCCGGCTATTTACGTCATTTAAAAGAATCGAAGAATCTTTTTGTTTCCTGCCTGTGCCTGCGAGGAGGCTACGACGACGCGGGAGGAGATTCGTCGTCTGTCCTCGTCTTTGTCGCTCGACCAAGACGACGTGGACGACGTGGACGACGTGGACGACGCAGACGACGCAGACGACGCAGACGACGCAGACGACTACGACACGCGATTCCCTCGTGAAAGAGAGCGCGCGCGTCTTTGCGCTATTTTCTTGCCTACTATTCGGGGCTATCACGTTGCCAGCACTTTCACGCGCCAATGAACTTGCTCGACTGCTCAAAAATCCTATACCGTAATGGGTCCGATTGTACTCGGCTGTAATCTCACGGGATGACTGCTGCATTCTGCGCATCACCCTGTCCCTGACGACGACTCCACGGACACGCTTTGTTTCACGAAAAAATTCACTCTACTTTCTTTTGACGTTCCGAGGCCTGTTTCATCTCCTCCACCAATTATTCACTTTCAGTAGAATATCTCTCTCTCTCCCTCCCTCCCTCCTTCTCGATCGATCGAGCCTTTCTTTTTTAAGCTCAAATTTCCCGCTCGACCTCCGAATAGACTACCAATGCTATATTACATCTACGCTTTACGTATTATAACCCTTTTGTTTTTCGACGCTCCTCGCTTGCTCGCTCACGATTCAAGTACTGCAAGGCGTTATTATTATTATTGTTATTATTATTATTGTTGTTGTTGTTGTTGTTGTTGTTATTGTCATTGTCATTGTTATTATTATTATTGTTGTTGTTGTTGTTGTTGTTGTTATCATTGTTATTATTGTTGTTGTTGTTGTTATTGCTGTTATTGTTGTTATTATTGTTTATTGTTATTATGAAGCGCAAATTAATCGTCGACGGAAAAAGACTTCTATCCAATCAATTAATAATATACTTTGTCGCCTTTGAATTGCAAAATAGCTTGTACGTAAAAAAATCGGAGCCGAGCTCGAGGTAATCTAGCGAAATATGGAAGGTCGGTCAATTTTCAAATGCGCGAGATATCTAGAATGGATAATAAGTGCATTACGCAAAAAGTATAGCTCGAGTCTATATATCAGCACTTGAATTCCTTTCCTGTGATTTCTTTTCAATCTAGAATTGTTTCAACAATGGCTTTAACTGCATTTAAAGGGGATATTGAAAATTCTTGAAGCAGTATCCAGTGAAATTATTCCACGGATTATTTTCCTCTTCCCCCCCCCTCCGCTCTCTCATAGCTGTACAAGCATATGTGAAAATATGTATATAATATCGTTTGTATCATTGTTGTTTCTTGTGATGCACAGTATTTCTTTGGCCATTGTTACAATCGTTCGTGTTGCTTAAAAGGATACCTCCCCCCCCCTTTTTTTTTTATCAGCACATCATATTCTCTTAGCGGAAGCTTGTATTCATTCCTATTGAGTATTGGTGTTAAAAATTACATTCGTATGGTTTGCACGTTCAAGTATTCTCATGCTCAATGGTTTCCTTGTATTACATTAGCTAGAAAATTAAGTAAAACTCTGATTAAAAGTGTCTGTAATCTCTATAAGCAGTGAAATCATTTATATTATGTTGTGAAACCGTTGCCTTAATACAAATTTAAAAGATCGATGATAAAAAAACTCTGACATTTATTTCATTTTTTTCAACAAATAGTCTTTTAATAACTTTTTTACGCTAATCGTATTCCGTCTATTTATAAGTATTAAACAAAACAAAACAAAAACAAAAATCAATAAACAATTTTTAAGCACAAGTTAAATTATTTATTTCATCAATACATGACGAGTGAATTTTAATAAAAATTTAACGCAAGGTCTAAGACCTCTGTGTAATTTCAATTAATAAAACGGTTATTTCTTACATATTAATGGCACTATTTTATGATTAACATAATATTACAAACATAACATTACAAATTCCCGACTTATAAATATTTTTCTTTAGATCGCATTGCGTAGAAAAAGTGCTTAGTTCGCCTTTAAAATAATCTTTATCTACAGCTCCGATATTACGTCACATATAAATAAGTGGTTATTTTTAATTTTTCACGTTTTAATATAGACCCGGCGATTCATGTGCCTTTTCTTCCTCAGTTCATTGGTTAGGATATTTCATTTATTTATTTATTTATTTATTTATTTATTTATTTACTTATTTACTTATTTACGTATTTATTTATTATTCAATTGGATAATTTGATGAACACTAGAGACGTCACTTATTCTCATAATTTCGAAATAATTCCTATACGATAGTCAGCTTACAAATGCATGCAAAGTGTCATCGTGTCTTATCTACAGAGACTCGAATAAAATGTTTACATTGACCGCATACTTTATTTTAGAAGAGGAAGACTGATTTCTTATTTCTTTCTTTTTCTTTTCCTCTTTTTCTTTCTTTCTTCTTTCTTTCTTTCTTTCTTTTTTTTTTTTTTTTTTTTTTTACAAACATTTGATGATAAAGGCATACAGTATCGATAAATACGAACGATAAAAAATATATGACGCATGTTCTTGTAGATGTTTTTAAAGGCTGCTCCCAATAGAGTTTGTAAATTGTAAGGGCTATTATCTAATGTTTCGTCTTGATGAGAGTATATATAACGTAACGTATTTTTTTAGTTTTTTTTTGCCCACCACTAATTAAGTGACGCTACGTTTTTAAATTCTCTTTTCGTTCGGGATCAAAATTGAATGAAAATTATTCTGTCACTTCTATGCGTATTACGTATTATTTCAGGCTACTCTTATCAACGAGCAACATTGCCATCGCCTATTGTAAATTATCAATATTTCTTATTCTAAAAATGAAATTACAAATATGTAAGAAAATGTGAAATATTTATGGACGAGGACGTTAAACAATTAAGGAAAAATGCTATTTAATTAAGACACGTACATACGTGTAATGTAAATGAGCCGTAGATAATAAAAGTCGAGTGTGTAGAAATATGTATCACGTAATATTGCAGTTAGTAAGAATGAAAGTATCATATGATTATGAAAAATAAATACGTGTCGAATAGGTATTGGGAGGAGGAGGGAGTAATGATAGAAAAATCAAGTATCGGCAATTGCGTATTTGTCAAGGAAGCGGAGCACTTCTATTCGTGGAAGTAGGTATTCGTGGTCAATAACTAATGGACAGGGCGTTTGAAATTATTGGAAAAGGAAGCGCGCGGAACGAAGCAATTAATGCGACGTGGTAGTACCTGGTGTCGGCAGAGAGAGAGAGAGAGAGAGAGAGAGAGAGAGAGAGCGAAGAGAAAAGAGAAATGATTACACACCTATAAAAGTAATGATTGGGCGGCGCTGTTTACCGCTATTTGTAACATAACAAATTACTGGACTGCGGCTAATTACCGTATGAAGAATCGTTGAGGAGGGACGTTGATTAAGCAATACCGAAGCTGCGGATTAAGCAATTTACTAAGAGATCCCAGAGAATACGTCGCTCCATTAATATTAGCGATGTAGCGATGTCCAGGGTAGCGATAATCGCCCTCGCGGATAACAAGTAATTCCGAGTTGAGATAAGTTCTCACTCCTCGTCATAATCAGCGTACGAGAATCGTCCAAAAAAGACGACTATAAAAAGATGCTGTGCGCTGTTGTAATTGCATGGGTGAGATCTGGAATTGGCTGTAGCCACATTAGGCTAGGACAGGTCAGTGACAAAGCAAGGTCAGCCTCGAGGATCGCTGCTCGCATGCTCGTACGTCCCAGTGATGGTGGAGCGAGACAGGGGGAAAGAGACAGAGAGAGAGAGAGAGAGAGAGAGAATCCACTCCCCTCCTCTATCTCGCTCCGTCTATCTCTGTATTTCAAGCCCTTCCTTCGTACGACGCCTCGAGGGATTTGACTCTCTGACCGAGTCATTCGGTTCGGCAAGATGCGCACGTATGCGCTTGTACGTGTATCGGGGGACCGACTGACGATCTGCGCGACTCTCGCTTTCGAGCACAGGTCAGTGACAATTCAAGGTCAACCTCTTGAACCTACGAGTGCAGATTGGAGGCCGTCCCCGTCGAAAGCAGATTATGATTCTCTTCTTCTAGCGCTCACTGTCCCTCTCTCTCTCTCTCTCTCTCTCTCTCTCTCCCCCTCTCTCTCATTCCCCTCTCTCACTCTCTCGCCGTTTACTTCTGTGCTCTTCTACCTTCTGCATCCGAAGCTCGTTGGCCTCGTTTTCGCAACATTTTTTTTTCACGAGAGCGCCCTTCTCGAGTGCCTTCCCCCCTTCTCTCTCTACTCTCCACCCCTCCGTCCTTTCGTCCCACCGCCCAGTCCCTCCGTTCCAATATACAGGCCGTCGCCGGAAGATAGAGGGCGAGAGTTAATTACGAGCCAATTTGTGCTCACAGGCTGAGCTTCTTGTTCTTCTGGCGCTTCTTGCTCCCGGGATTGAGAAGTCTACGATGGGAATGCTTACCTTTTCTGGTTAGAGCTTCAAAGATCAAGGAGTCCGTTCGCGTGATGATGATTAGACTGGATTTTTTATGGTTACTGTCCCGGCAATGGCCAATATCGTTGCTTGTGCACGTATGGCACCGTGTTACGCTCACCGCGCCACTTAATGAATTAGATAATTTAGCTCGATTTGCAATTTCTTCATTTCATTCTCGTACATTATATGTACCCGACATATATATATATATATATATATATCTTTCGTTCGACTTCGACCCCTTCGATCCCTTCGTCCCCGACGATTGAGCATAATAATCCGCTGGCCGTCGTATTTCAGAAGTCATTTTTTCGACTGCCCGCATTTTATAATATCGTTACGAAAGCCCTACGAATTATGTATTACAAATACGTATGCATTTATATTAATGTAAATTAATATAAGTGCACGAGTGTACGGATTGTAAATTATAGATTATTAAATCTGACGTGCTCAATAATGAATATATTTCAATGGGAATATGATAATAAGTTAATTCGATCGGATAATTTAATAATGAAATAAATGCTAATAAATTTGAAGAAAGCGAGCCAAGCCAATGGCAATTTTACTAAATAACGAAACTTTAAAATATGATGAGTTATTTAAAAGTCGTGTTCTTTATTATCCAATTGAAGTATCGTCGAGGGGAATATCGGACGAATGCGTATTCGAAATATGCCGCTAATAACATTGCTCGGCTGTGAAAAATATTTAAATATCATATACCTGTTGTTTAATAACCTTTAGACGCGAATTGCTTAAAATCGTTGTAATTGCTTTTTGTTTCCTCTTGGCGCCGTTACGCACGTAGTTTAAACGGCTCGTTTTGACAAAAAGCCCCGAGTATCGCTTTTTAATCGAATTAGATTCGAGCGCGAGTGGTGGTTTATTTTTTATACACGGTATGCGTTTCGATGGTACTGGTATCATCGTGGTGTGAAGGGGAGGGGCTAGGGGTAGGAAAGGTAGGGCGGTCAGAGAAAAACGGCGTAATTAAACGAAAAGGCGAGTGATAGTAGAGTAGAAAGAATAGGCGAGGAGAAAAAGCGCGAACGTAAATGCCGTTAGTAATTATATACGAAAACGTAATGGCATTATGGTGTATAATATAGTGAAGGTTACGACACGAGGGTCCGTATTATCTAAATGTACTCGGCCGCTGGGACGTAATGTAGATTATTAAAGAGCTTGCACAATAATGGCACCGAGGCGCGGTTTATAAGAGAATATAAAGGATGGAGACGGGTGAACAGACGTAGAAATAGTAGCGGACTAGGGTGAACCGGGGGCGCTAAATAGGCTAAAGAAGATTTTGAGATGCACGGGGGAATCGGGAACCGGGGATCGGTTGCTAAGCCGCGGGCGACATCCTCTTGACGTTCTCTTGGACTTTTTGACGTTCTGACGTTCTGACGTTCTGACGTTCTGACGTACTCGCGTACGCGAATATGAGGTCATCGCACGTTAAGGAACGCATCGTCGTCGGATCGCGTTGGCACATCCGCGCAGAAATAACCGGGGCCGATGCCGCGACCGTTCACCGGCCGAGTATAGGTCATAAATGTACCGGGTCGCGAAATATCGCTCGGGGTCCTTGGTCTCCGGGCGCCGACTCGAGCAGCTTTCGCAACGGCGCCCCGGCATTGTGCACCAGCTCCCTCGGCCCCACAGCTGATCGATCTTTGTCCCTTCCCGAGGCCGGCAATCATCAGCCGCTCTCTCGATCCCTCGAGAGCCCGCTTATTTGTCGCTATCGACCACTTGAACAATTCGCGCCAATGTTACTTTCCATCGATTCACCGAGGCCCAAGAAAATCTTCTTCCACCTACGTCTCTCTCTCTCTCTCTCTCTCTCTCTCTCTCTCTTTACTCTCAAAACCGCATAATACAATCAATACTACTACTACTACGTACAAATACTACTTAATAATTATAACAAGAACAACAACAACAACAACAGCAACAAGAAGAATAATATTAATGATATATAGAGACGCATACGTGCGCGGGGCGATCGATAAAGGCGAGCGCAAAAAGTGGAGAAAAAGGGGATTGCGAAATGGCGGCCGACTGGTCTTTAATCCGTCTGTCTTTTGCGTGAATCGGTTTTAGCCTCTGACAGATAATGTGAGGTAAAACTCGCGATATAACAGATAAAGCAACGAGTTCGCGAGAAATGCTTTATTACGAAATTTTCGAGTGAACGAACGAACGGGCTTAATAATGGTACGTACACATGCAGAGTGTCACAACGTCGACGGTAGCCGCGGTGGTGGTGGCGGCGGCGGCGGCGGTGGTGATGGCGGCGGTGGCGGCGACAACAAGAGGACAAAGACGCCTTCGTTATTATTTATTATTTTGTAACGGCCTTCCATTAATTATCAGATCTGTCGGAGCGAATCGATAATGGATTCTTTGTAAGGGTTGCGCGGCGCGTTTCCAGCCTCTGCTATGGAAAGTTTATCTAGGGAACGAGGAGTCAAATTCACCAAACGAACCCTGCGCAATGATATTTTAACGATCAATCAGAAACACATGCCGTGTACGTGTAATCATCGGCTTTATTAAAACACTCGCAATTACGAGCGAAAATCGACAAAGAAAAAATTTACTGCTACTTTTTTTTTTTTTTTTTTTTTTTTTCATACAATAGACCATAATTCTGTTTTTAAAACAAACTCGTTGGAACGACGTACCTTGAGACATTCAGCTTTATTAATAAATCTAATGAGTGTGATAATGATGGTAATGATGATGCTGATGCTGATGCTGATGCCGATGCCGATGCCGATGCCGATGCCGATGCCGATGCCGATGCCGATGATGATGATGATGATGATGTACTTACAACGGAGCCTTTTCTTTGAATTCGTATTTTAAATAATTTTAACGTTCTCGGTGGCTGGAGATGTGTACTCGCTTAAGGAACTTTTATCGATGAGTTTTTCTCTCTATCGCGATAATAATAGTGGAATTGGTCGGAGGAAAATCAAGGCAACATTCCTGTCGAGATTCCGTAAAATTCTCTCCGGAGAAGAGCAAGTGTCGAGGTTTTCTTTTTTACTTTTACCAAAGGCTCACCTGTTTATCTTTTCTAGCGGTTCCTATGTTCCTAAATTCCGGGACCGGTGCTCTTGGCCGGGAAATTTTGCTTCGCGTGGATTTATGAATCCGCACCGCCGGCAGATGTGATCAGGAATATCGAGACACGAGGCTGACTAACTCCACTTCCGACATTCCACGAGACAATGTTGCATTGCTCAATCATTGATAAATCATTGCCATTCGCTTTACGGCCACTCTAGATCCTTGTTTATGCTATTCCTTCTTGTTTTTCTCTCCCACTTTATGGAAAAGCTTCCTTGTAATAGACGAAAGACCTTCGGGGGCGCGCGAAGAAGACATCCGAAGGATAATTTTTATAGAGATATAAAAAGAAAAAAAAAAAAATAAAATAAAAAAATTAAAAGCCAGTGGGTTTTACTCTGTAGGTCGCGTTTGTCTTTGGTTTTAATTCGCCGTCTCGTATAATGTCCTTCGTAAGAATTCCGTTGTCGGAAAATCTTGCGAGTATCGGCGCTGTTATACTTTCCATTAATAATCAAACGAATGATAATGGCGCATCCTTTTTACGATTTACGATCTGGGTTCTCTGATTAAGCGCCTCGCGCGCTTCGTTCTCATTATCACAATACATTAATTGCAGAGCAATCTCAATTTTAATTTTAATTAAGCATAATGTAAGTCTTTTTTGTTAGCGTTACTTATTAATTTGCTACAATGCTCGCATTTCTCAATAAGAAATAGCAATGTAGCATAGGATTTCTATGCACGTACAGGCGAGCTGGCATTGTTTAAAGCGAATAAAGCGAGCGGTCGTGTGTCTTTATCTTGGGAATAATTATTTAAATGTAGTAATATCGGCGGGAGATATACTTACGTGAATTTATTTATGTAAACATGCAGATGTAATAAAAGAAATTGTTATATATTTCGATAAGCGCGCGCGAACAATTTTCTCATACGCTGTAGATTTGAAAAGGAGAGTATTGCAGAGCTTGTTAAGTAAGACAATGACAAAGTGATATCGTTCTAACTATTTGAGGCAGATGTTATTTGCTAACCTTGTGCCACATATTTTTCAGGCATTAATTAAAAAGTAATGAAACGTAATGGCGACGAAATAAAATGGAATGACTTCATTACTTTTTACTTTCGTCGCGGTATTGTTCATTAGCCATTGTCAATTGTTTTATTTTGAATCCGAGTGACGAAAGCGATAAAAGCGGGAAAGATATCGAGGGAAACGTCATCTATTTTTAAAGTAGAATTCCGATTAAAAAATATTTCGTTCAAAATGTTAAAGCCAAGTTTACGCTTTTATCGTCGAAATGTAATAATACGCTATCTAAGTGGCAATGGCTTATTTTGCCCAACTCAATTATTTAATCACATTTCAGAGAAGCGAGGAGTATCATGAGTTTCAGGGGTTAGGCGGCCGGCGGATTAGGGTGGGGGGGGGCGGGTGTGAAGGAGGAGGTGATGGTGGAGGAGGAGGAGGAGGAGGAGGAGGCGGGCAGATCGTTTTAATTCACGAAACCGTCGACGGAACCGACGCCCCCGTTAAGTCCGAAGATTCTCAAGCTGCTATAGACTATAAATGTAGTTCTGTTAAAATGCTGAATGTCGCGAAAAGTATCGATTACGCAACAAATTCAAAAGACGGACCAAACACGTCGTTTCTCTGCCTTATTGTATTTATTTATTTATTTATTTATTTATTTTTTTCCTTCAATTTTAATAGCTGCATAATCCCTGGGATCCGTGCGTGACAATGCAACGTGATCGGCAACGTGATTCGTTGATTCGTATTCTGTTAATTACGTAACGAGTCTCTGGGCTCCCACCCTCCCCTCCCGACAGCCTCTTGGCCATATATCTTTCTCCGGCTCTCCTTCTCTGACCCTCCTTCTGCCCCTCGACGCACTTGCAGTCCCCTTCGTTAAGAGGCGCGCGCATGCGTCCGAGCCTCCTTTTTTGCTTTGTCTGGGCAGGAATTAGCCTCTGGATGTGCGGCTTTCCTCTCAAAAAAGCGTCACTCTACATTACGAGCCTCTCGGCCTTCGAGCTCATAACAGTGGAACAGTGGAGGCCCCTTTGCCCGTCCCTGCTCTCTCTCTCTCTCTCTCTCTCTCTCTCTCTATCTCTCTCTAATAGAGACCGGCTTCGTTACTCTGACTTCGATACTCGCTCGTCTATTTTCCCAAAAAGCACTAAAGCCCACGGCTTCGAGAAAAGTCATAATGATTTTGATCGCCGCCCGATTCCGCTAATTGTATTATACATATTTCCAAAGCTATTTGGCTTTGGAATACGAGCCCTACGGCCTCCTACAATTCTTTTCTGTTTAATTTTACTTCATTAACGATCGTTGTAATTTAATCGGCTTACGCATCGGGGATAGAGACCCTTATTAATACCTTTCCATTTTTACCGTGAAAAATAATCTCCCGACAATGTTGGCTCCCCCCCCCCAATCCGTTTTTCTTCTCCTTTCTTTTCTTTTCATTTCTTTTATTTTCTTTTCTTTTTTTAAGCAAACGTCATCGTGGGTCTGCGTGCGCTTAGCAGAATACACGTACGCGAGGGGCAAGATTTCGTTTAAATAAGAGAATACAGGCTGCGCGTGGACTTATGCGTGTGCGCTGGAAACATTATGCAAACGAACGAGGCGTCGAAAACTACTGGGGTAAGGCATTACGAAGCCTTAGCTCCGTCATCGCGACTCGATTGTTCACCATCCCCGAGCCCCTCTAAGCCGAAAACTCGCTCGGGAGACAATATTTTTATAGCACTTGCTTAGTGTGGCGGACTCGCTCGCTCTCTCTCTCTCTCTCTCTCTCTCTCTCTCTCTCTCTCTCTCTCTCTCTCTCTCTCTCTCTCTCTCTCTCACTCGTTCGCTCTCGCGAAATGCGACGCATAAAGTAACGAGGGCGGCGTATAAAGCAAGTGCGGCCAGATGCAGACGAGTCGGCTCATAAAAATCGACGATCGACCTTTGCGAGCGGGATTCGAAAACAAGTGGATCGCTCGCAATAAATAGATAGTTATCAGAATTATAGAGGCTCCGTGCGGCGAGTAATACGTGCGTGCAACGTCGAGGAAAGGTTACGATGCCGGGCCGGCATACTTTAACGCTTGCGTGAGCGATAAGAATAAATATCCGTAACGTTAGCTGGATTGTTAATCCTCCTCCTCGCCCCCGTACAGCTCTTCAATAACAGCCCGACTCTTATTATTGTTAGTTTAATTATTATTATTAGAGAGAGAGGGAGAGAGAGAGAGTGTGTGTGTGGGTTTGTGGCTGCCTTCTCACCCCCTTTCCATCAGCTGGAATTGACGGTCCGCCGGGAGGGGTGAAAATTTCCCTTAATCTCCGTTAGTTACGCGCTTCCATTGTTGATTCCTGAGTCTTGCTGTATAAATACTGCGGACGAATTATTCCTTCCCTATGTATCGCGGCAATATACGCTGGGGAAATAAATACGCATCTCGCAAAGTGGCTTTCGCGCACCACTGACGTCGACCTCACGCCCTCACACGTCTTTACGTTTGTTTGTACGTACGTATGTGCTTATGTATGCATATATATATATATATATATATATATATATATGTGTGTGTGTGTGTGTGTGTATGTATGTATGTATGCATGTGCTTTTTGGAAGGGGAATCGCGGCAAGTGTCGAGCTCTCGCCTTAGATCGATGCTCTAGGTCGATGCTCTAGGTCGATGCCGGCGTGGATGAACGACGCGTTGGTATTAGCCTTTGTTTAAAGATTAGACAAAGTCATCGTGACGAGGGGGGAGGCCGAGATGTCAAGGAGGAGCCTGCCCTCGTGCCTATTTTGGCTGGCGGTTAAACGAGCTCGAGAGCGCGAGATGGAGTCGATGAGAGGACGGAACAGCTACGTAGTAAGGATTTGCGCAGAATGGAATCGCGTTGTCGTGCATGCGAGGGGGAGAGACAGAGAGTGACAGAGAGAGAGAGAGAGAGAGAGAGAGAGAGAGTGAGAGAGCGACGAGGAGGAAGCGCTGTTGTACGGAGAATCCGGGTGATTGGCTTCCATTCGCCCGGCCATTCATCCTTCCGAATACGTTCGGCCAGGCCAGTAAACCCTCCCGATCGATTCCTCCATCTCTCCTCGGCTCACGAACCCGGGGGGATAATCACCGCCGGGAAGGAGAGATCGTCGGCCCCGAATTCTGTCCTGCATAGGGGGCATCGGGACATTACCCGGGTGACCTTGACTGCTGTCGCCGGGCTGCTTGTGCAACGCGAGCATTGCACCTTCCTCTATCGCATAAGCCGAGAGACGTGTGAGCGAGCCACCCCTGCTCCTCCCTCCGGCCCGCCTTATTTTTCCGCGCTGCTTTTCCTCGACTCAACCACCCTCTCTTCTCTCTTCTCTCTTCTCTCTTCTCCCTCCCGCAGCTATCAAAGTATCGAAGCTATCGACCTGCCCGCGAAACGGGAACGGACGACGTCACCCCCGAGCTTCTCTTATCTCCCCGTAAAGATCGTGGCAGGATATTAGCGGCGACGGGGCTCGTCATACTCGCAATTTCCCACACCATAAGTAAACTTTTCATTTATATTATCGACGAGGGACTCTTGGTCTTTGGAATCGTTATTCACTGGTGCCGATAAGTCTCAATTTAAATGATCTTATTGACAGCTCGGAGGAAGCAATTATCTGCCAGTGACTTCAAACCCGCGCTCGGTTGCTTTAATTTACGAAAGGTGTGTGTGCGTCGCTGCTGTTGCTCTGCTGCTTCGTGTACAGTTGTTGCTTACTGTCGTTCGAAGAAGAGTTTATGAATGTAAAAATGCCAGGAGGAATTCGTACGATAAACAATTTAAGGCGCCGGAGGTGTAAAGGTTTGAAAACGCGCATTAAAAGGAAGTAATTTATACGACCGACAGTGATTTGCACGGCTTTCGTTTAATATTTCGCACCTGGATCTGGATCATCTGCACTTTTCCGTAAAGTCGCTAAGCGACGTGCACTTTATTTCAATATACCTTTCCACTTGATATTAATCAATATCTCGAGTTCAAAGTCTTTCCGAGCTCAATCGTTATAACGAACGCGGCCGAAAAAAAAAAAAAAAAAGAAAAACAACACGACTACGAGAATAACAATGGATTACATAATTGCAGCTTAAAGCGGAGAAAGGGAAAGAATTTAATTTTGTAATTTTGAAATTTATAGGTCAAAGTTTCGTCGATTAGCAAGTATTTGCTTTATTTTCTTTATAAATATGAATAAATTGCATTATCTAGCAATGTGTGGCTGTGTACATGCACGCATTATGACTTTCACGCGTAAACACGTTTCATTGACTGAGCAATACGTGTTGTTTTTAAAAGCAGTCACCGATAATATTAGAAATTTTTATCGAAACGAGAAATAACTCACGTAATGCAGGCTTACATATTATTTTTCTTATTTCCATGCATTATTAACTTGCGGATAATCGTTTGTTTCTCATTCAATTTTAATGAATGGAAATTTATTAGAAACCGAAGGCATGTATAATACCTATGGCGCTATCGATGATTCAGTATTAAGCACTTTTTGTAGGTATTGGTGAGCGCGAGGGTGCGCGCCGTTGATGGCCGACGTGTGTCGATGTGCATAAAGCGATACGCACGGGTAGAATAAGCAAATGATCACGAGCCCGAATGAATGTGTCGTTATTATTCGGCAAAGCGTTGATGATCTCTGAGTAAGAGAAAAAAGGGAAGTACGAATTCAAATAATAAAAGCTGACTCGCCAAGCTCAACACTTGCATCGATCATATCAATCAGCTTTCTTCGAAGAGAGTCACTGTTGCGCGCCAGGCACGCAATTTATCGCTTCTCCCACGCGGGCGTACACGTACGCAAACACTCCTCGTAGTCTTTTCTTCTACCCCCGCCCCGCCTCCCTCACTCACTCCCCTCGATCTCTCGCTCAATATATATATATATATATATATATACATATACATGTATCAGGCTGAGAGGAGTAAAGGCGTCTCTCTGAGGCAGTCGGCAGTGGTCCTGCTCTCGTTGAGCATTCGTCACGCGAAGCCAGGCGATAATTACGATTACGAGTGTGGCAATGACATCGAACTCTGGCGGACCCGCGCCTGCGCGCCCCATTCGAAAGAAAGAGAGGCGAAATTTCGCGCGCTCGCTCTGGACTGCGACGCATTCGTTCATTATCGTCGAGTCGATTTCAAGGTCGTTCGTGCAACGACTCCGGCGCAGCTGCGCAATTTAATCGGGCCGCTCGTTCCGCCGGTGGGCTCTCTTTCTCTCTCTCTCTCTCTCTCTCTCTCTCTATCCTTCTCTATCCCTCTCTCTCCCTCTCCCTACCTCTTTATCCCTCTCTATCCCTCTCTATCCCTCTCTTTTTCGCCAATTCGAGTTTCGAGCTACGCATAGGACAGAGGGAGCTTAAGCTTACGGGCCGTCCGGGCGACAGATTTCTCGGAAGCGGACCTCCTACTCCCGTTCCCTCTGTCGATCCTACTCCCGAACCTATTTCCGATCCTACTCCCGATCTCACTCCCCATCGATGCCGCATCGCTATCATGCCGTGGGAGCTTTCGGTCCTCTGCACCTAATCTCGACGTCGTCCGTTTTTATTCTTTTTCTTTCTTTCTTTCTTTCTTTCTTTTTTTTTTTTTTTGGTATTTTTCAATTACTCTTGACTAACCTGCAATTGTACAAACTCAAACTGTCGTTTCGCCGTGGAAAAATAACAGAAGGCCGGGTGGGAGTAGGTGGTTAAGGGAGGGGGCTGGGGAGTCCAGACCGTACTGTAGCTTCCTCTCCTCATCCACTGTCAATTACCGATCCAGTAGAAAAATTAAATTTTAGCAATGTATCACTGGACTAATTATCCGCGTCGTCATATAGTATATATAACAATAGCCTTTAACTAGAGTAGAAACTTAGCTGATCACGTAATCCCAATTCGCACGTTTCCTCGCGTGCTAATCACTCTTGGTTAAACGACACGGTAATTTCTCGGACGATGAACGATAATTGAAATCAGCATTCCCTCGCAAGAGAAATATTTACTGATATGCACTGATTCGAAATGCAGTACCGTATGAAGTCAGAGCCCCAATTATTGCTCCCTAGACTGCCACGAAGCCGTAATTGGATTTCAGTCTGTCGCTCCCTTCGATTTTCACATTCCCATTCCTATTCGCAATTCAGTCTGCTGAAAATTTCCCTTCAATTTCGCAAGGTATTGGTGCTTTCGCTTGGGATTCGTCGGGGGCCGATCGATAGCCAACTCGAAGGCCACCCTGGCTAAACGAGATCCTCTGCTGGATTTGCCAACAAACTGTCATCGACGGCAATGCGGCAATTGGACAATCGAACAATCGGACAATCGGACAATCGGACAATCGGACGCTCGTCACTTTATAATTTATTATTACCACGAGTCTTCCCTCTTCTCACCTCTCCCACCCCCCGCTCACCAATCTCTTCCCGCCCACTCCGCACGTCCGAGGATTTCTAAAGATTCCCCGGCAAAGCTCTCCCCGCGTAATTCCTGCCCTTTTCCACACTATTTACTTTACTTACCCGGGGCAACTCACATTAATTAGCCGCTTTTGGTTTATTTATTTTAGCTGCGAGGGGAGGGGGGATACTTTACGTGTGCGGCGGGGACACGGCCAGGGGCAGTGAATATGAGGGCGGGAGGAGTAGATGATAAAGATTATTTGAAAATAAAAAAAATTATTGCGAACCCCTAAGGGTTTTCTCACAATAACCAAAGTGACGAGATACTTGTTATTTATTCTTTTTCTTTTACTTCCTCTTCTATTTACTTATTATTCGAAAGCGTATCCGACTCGCATCATTCATAACTTTTATCGTACAATATCGCTGATGTTTTCCTCAACAATAGGTAAAATTAATGATTCCGACTCGACTCTTGGACTGAAATTTTTTCGTATCATTGGCATCTTTGTAGAGACAATTTTTTTACTAATAGTAATAATTTATTGTCTCCAGATGAGTTATTTACTCCGTTTTTGAGATATTCGTCGTCAAAAATATAGATAATTTCCTCTTTTATTTTTCATTCATGCGTTTACTTTGTAGCCAATAAATATAAGAAGCTTTAATGAAGTTAATAAGCCGCTACGCTTAACGAGATAAGCTCTTGCTCAGTATTAGGTCATTTCAAATGGCGAAAAGTTTCCCGTTGGATTTCATTGATCTATGTTTGTTAAATAAAAGCACTAAGAGATTCTTGTTTTTTTTTGTTTTTTTTTTTTTTTTTTTGATAATTGAATACGATTTATTTGGACCTTTAAAGAAAACAATAAAAGTGTGTGTGTGTGTGTGTGTGAGAGAGAGAGAGAGAGTGTGAGAGAGAGTGGCAAGAATCGTTCATTAAATAATTTTTTAAGATATTGCAAGCCAAGTATTGAAAATGTGTAGGTATCTGAGAGGAGATTAGCGTTGAAGAGAAGCGATAAAATAAAGTAAGGAGGTCTTTAACCGGGTAAGAAAAACTCGGGAGCCGATGACCAGTGAAACAAAAATATGTATTATGAATATTGTTGAATTTAAAAAAGTATTTTCGCCGTCCGGTCGAGGAACGCTCGAGCGCTGTTTACAAAAATACGTCGCTTTTTCTTATGCAAAGTATAATTAAGCATCGATTCATCTACGGGGTTGTGGGCAAGCGACGGAGGGGAAGAGAGAGAGACACAGAGAGAGAGAGAGAGAGAGAGAGAGAGAGAGAGAGAGAGGTAGCGTTGCTCGCCGCCGTCCCCCGCCCTCCCACCCGAGTCTCACGTTCTCCACCCTCCCCTGCCCCGTTACGACGAATGGTCGGGCGGAACGTCCCTTGCCCCCGCGGTCGGAGCGAATTACCATCGGCGTCTAAACCGCAAAGGGTCCGCGAAAGATCTGCAAGGGATCCTCAAAAGATCCGCAAAATATCTCAGGTTGGCGCACGCGCCTATCGAGCCAAAAACGAGGCGCGGCCGTGAACTGCATAGAACCGGACCGGCGGAGTCAACGCACGCGATTCTGCCAAGACTTCACAGGGGCAGGCTAATGTCTCCTCCGGCATTCTTCCCTCGTGAGATCACCTGCTCTTTAATCTCTGCCTCCTCGCGGCACCTCACCCCCATCCTCTCCGACGATACCCTTACACAATCGCTCTCCCCTACCCCTACGCCCCCCCGCCCCCGCCCCCCCCCCAACCCCTCTCGCCGCACCTACGTTCCGCCAACGCCGCCGCCACCACGTTACAACCTCAGCCGCGAAGTAGAAAGCTGCTCGATCGCGATAAGGGACCCGTGAGAGGGTGGCAGGTGGTTGGTGGAGGGGGGGGGCGGAGGGAGGGAGGGAGAGTAAAGAGCGCGAGAGCTGACCCCGCCGCGATCCCTTATCGACCGCCACTCCACAGCTGAAGCTATAATAACAAAGCTCGGCTTTCGCAATGGTTACACTGGCGAGGGCCGTATTGACTTTGGGCTACTGCAGCCGACCCCCTCCCCGGCCCCCGATCACGATACTACATACACGCGTACAGCTAAATGCAAATCCATCTCCCGTGTCCGTATGCATGAGCGAATGGGTGCGAGAGCACCAGGATAGACTCTACTCTGTTATTATTATTATTATTATTATTATTATTTTATTATTAATATTATTATTATTGGTTATTAAATTTTTTTTTTTTTTTTTTTTTTTTTTGTATTAAGTTGGCACGTGAGATAGAGTAGGATTTATTGGCAAATGGAGAATCGATTCGGTTAGTGGAGGGGGAGCTAGGCACATGTAGTTGAGCGAGGGACGACTTTAAGGGCTTTGGGTTAGTCGAACTCGCGGCTAAAGCTCGTATTCCGAGTACAAAGGTCGAAGCCCGTCGAGGACGAAAGGTCCCGCGGCCTCGACTCGTTGTGTCCTCTTCCTCGGGCTTATCGCTCGATTCGTCTCTCGGAGAGTCTCGCGGGGCCTTGGGCGACAGCTTCCAGTCCCAAGGTGTACCGGTGCATCGGCATTACAAGAAATTACCACACCCCCTCTCGCCGGCTCTTTTTCTTCTCCTCGTGGCAGGGAGTGAACGAAAAGGGGAGGGGAGGGGGGGAGGGCGGAGAGGTGAAATCAGGGACAAGTGGCTCGCGCGAGATGCGAAATACAAGAGCGTGCGAGCCTCCGAATGGCAAAGAAAGGCGCCTTCGATGTGTCTGCCCACGCGCTACCTACCCATCCACCCCCTCCTGCTCGACAGAATTCCTCCTCCCCACCACCGCCCCTTAAGCCGAGCTCGGGCGACAGTCGCGCGGCGCACACTCGGGCGCACATTCGGGCTCTCCCCCTCACCCCGTCGCCTAGGACAGGCTGCTCTTCCTCTATTTCCCGAGGGGACTTCCGCTCGCCCGTTCGAGCTTCTATAGGGTGAACGATTACGGAGGGGGGTGGGGTGGGTGAGAGGAAGAGAGGATGAGGTCGCTCCGCGGAGCATATTTATACACGTTGAGCGGCGCGGCATAATGTGCCGACATACGGGGCATCTCCCGCGCACACCGAGACAAGCCCGAGCCGGGAGACGCGTAGTGGCAAGGTTACACGGCCACTGCTCCAATGGTACTAACCTCCATATTCCTACCCCCGGCCCCGTAAGCGGATGGGCTCCGCGGTCCCATCCCGTCTTGGCAAGCGAGTCTCCGTCCCATCGGAGGCTCCGCTGCTGAATGCATCAGGGCCGCGACCCAATCCTCCTTTGTTCCTCCTATCGGCTGCTGTATCTCGTCGAGCCCCGGCCATCGATCGCCCGGGTTAGCGCCGATGAGCTCCTTCGTAGCAATCGAAATAAATGCACGACTCCTGCATGCCTCCGATTACGAGATCATACCACCCGCTGCCCTTGAACGCCATTAAATTATAGGCTGCCGCTCTGTGTGGGCGTATTACCCCCCCCCACCCTCTCCCACCTCCGCCCTCTCCCTGTCTCTCTTTCTCTCTGTCTCTGTCTCTGTATATCTCGCGAGCCGGTTGTACGCGAAGCCAAAGCCCCGCATTGTAAATTCAGTACTCGATGGCCGTTCATTCCTCTATCGAGATAATACAACCCCCGGCCACTTTTCTTTCCTACCTCTTCCGCGGCTCGACGTTATTAGCGTACCAACGACTCGTCGGTTTAACTAAATTTTCGCCTGACGTTTGCTCTTGCATCTCTCCTCCCCGGAATTGCGCAAAGCATTCCTTTATTCCATTACACGGACGATTAAGCTTACGTACATACGGAGCGCACCGCTTACACGTCACCCATACAATCTTACAATATTATCGTAAGAATATTCCTACTATAATTGGCACAATCATCTCGAACAATCGCATTGTTTTTTTTTTCCCCATTTTTTTTTCTTCTCCTTTTTTTTTTTTTTTTTTTTATCGCACAATAAACTCAAATGAAATACGCTCATTTCCATACTCACCTCTAATAAGCAGTTGGCGAGAAGGCGTATAGGTAAAAATTATTTCACATTATTACCAGGCATTGCGCGTATATTTAAGAATTACGAGCACGAATCGCTGGATGGGAAGAGCCAAACGGGAAGACACGCTCGAACCTCGAAAGGAGAAGGATTAGGTTTAGGTTGCTTGGCTACCGCAGGTTTCGGATAGTTGGACGAATGGATCTCGAGAGCGGTGGCGCTCTGCGTCGGGTCGGGCGGCGCGGGGGAAGGGACGGGGGAGGGAGTGGGCGGACGACGAAAGTCGTAACAAAAAGCAGATGAGATCGATACGATTCATGACGATCATCTGCCGAATAATTCCTTCAAGAGTTCAGGCGAAAAGCGAGTCGGGAAAGAAAGTGACAAGTCACAAGTGATTCTGGAGGTGGGCCAAGGGTACGTGGGCCGGGGAGGAGAGTCGGGGTCCCGCATAGAAAAACAATCGACCCCTCGTCCAGTCCGTGGCCGCAGTTCCCCGAAGCGTTGGCAAAGATCAGAAGCTCGGGGGCTCTCGCTGCCGAGGCAATTATGCAACTATTGGCCAGGCCGTTAATAGGTTCTTGTGTCATTGAGGAGGTAATCATCGGTCATGAGTCGGAGCATTACGAGAATGCGATGTGATTTATCATTGTAGGAGAGGCTGCGCTGTCGTGCGGTCGTGCGAGGGTGAAAAAGAGCCGGGGGAACTCGATCCGGCACCGCACGGGTATTATTGTTCTATTAAGGTTTTATTATCGTTTGACCACTAGCTTAGGGACGAGGCTTGGCTGGCGGTAGCCGATGACGGTCACGCGCCACTTTTACGGAAACCCACCGACGATTAATAATGCACCGGGGAGGGATAAAGTCGCGCCCTCCCGAATCGTCCTGACTTTTCGGGAAAATAAGCCCTGTACGGGCCGTCGCGAGTAAGCTGTATCGGGCGGGCAGGGAGGGGGAGGGGAAGGAGGAGGAGAAGGAGGAGGAGGAGGAGGAGGAGGAGCGGAGTCACGGGTTTTAGGCCGCGCTACCAAGCTTCGGCGTAGTCTGCGCCGTTGCCGGGGGGGATCGGACAATGCGTCGACCTTCGATTACGGCAATTAAATGTAATAAGTAGAAGAAAAAGGAAGAAAGAGAGAGAGAGAGAGAGAGAGAGAGAGAGAAGCAGCAACTCGGCAAATCTTTCTTTGTATCGATATCTGGTAAATGATATGGAAGGCTGCTAAAGTGCAGAAGGCCAACGCTCAGGGCTAAGTGGCTCGCGACTAGGTATGGTCGATAAAAAATTCCTCGCTTCTTTTGTTTCTTTTTTTTTCTTTTTTTCTTTTTCTTTCTTTCTTCCGCGCAGGTACCGTTGCGATTGTCAGCCGCTGGATATTGTATAACAAAGGAAAAGTTGCAATGTTTGCCGAGCCTCTTATCTATTTGTGAAGGAGGAATAAGCGTGTACTTGGCATTAAGAAATCGTTTATTTACACCGCGGCTTAATTAAGGTTCTCGGCGTCATCGTTGAATAATAATAAGTCAGCGATCTAAGTAATCCCTTTAGCGCTTTCTCATCTCTATCACGAGACGTTGTCCCCGATATCGGCCGCAAGGCCACTGACAACCGGGCATCAAATAAAAAGGGACGCGTCCGTGTCCATCCATTGCCTCCCCCCCCTCCCCATCCCCAACCCGCCGATCCCCGACCCCTGAACCAACGCCATCACAACCACCACCACCACCACCACCACCACCTTTGTAATGTAATGCCCTGTATAAATTATTTCCGCGAGTAGAGTCGAGGAGAGAAGTGCCTCGTTCTCGCCTTATCTCGTCTCTCCCGCGATTCGCTCGATTGTTTCGCAATCTTCTTGCTAATAATAAATGTAACGTACCAGCAATATTATTTCCAGCGCTAAGCGCGACTCATCCTTCCTTCGTTCTTCATTATATTCCTTCCGAGTCTACGCTACGGCCGCCTATTGTCTGCTCTCTCTCTCTCTCTCTCTCTCTCTCTCTCTCTCTCTCTCGCTCTCCTCTCCCCCCATGCCATCCCCTCCCCCGCCCGTCTCACCACCGCTCGACCCTCTCCGTCATTCCCTCCTCCTCCTCCTCCTCCTCCTCCTCCTCTTCCACAACCATCGGCGCCGACGTCCCCGTCCCCTGTCTTGTCGGGCTGTCCAGAAATACACGAGGAGTCGGCTTAGCTGGCAAAGTGCAACGCGCCTACGGGAAAAAGCCTCGTCCCAGAAGCCCTCGAATCGTAGTTGTCCGGGTCTTTAGCGTATCGTCGAGCCGCCCTTATTTAATTCCAGCGCGGCTTATGCACTCGCGCCCCGGCAACGTAGTAATTTGCAATTTCGAAAAGTCCTGCGTTAACCGTCAAATTACGATGCACTGCTCGAGCACGTTATTCACGACGTGACTCGGAGGCTCGCGTAACCTCTCAATTTTGCCGGCACTTTACATGCCTTTGACTCCCGTCGCCTGCTAAATTCGTAACGCAACGGCCTTTTTTACAAGGCCCCGTCCCTCCCGCTTTACGCTACTATCTGATCAGGGACGAAATCAGCCTCATATTTCTACCCTAATCTGCGTTTTATTCGTCTGAACCAGACGCACGAAGAAGCCTCGAGAGAGGTGGAAAGGGCAAGCATTAAGAGAAATAGAGAAGGATAGAGAGATAAATAGAATGAGAGAGGGAGAGAGAGAGGAGAGAGAGAGAGAGAGAGAGAGAGAGAGAGAGAGAGAGAGAGAGTGAGAGAAACACTCGATGCGGCCGGTACGAAAGTGAGGACGAAAACAACCGTTGCACTCTTATGCAACCTAAGTACGCTGTATCTGAGCAGTGCAATGGAGCGAGTGACGTCTCCCTATCACTGTTCGCCTCGTCCCCCCTTTCTCTCTCTCTCTCTCTCTCTCTCTCACTCACTCCCGCTCCTTCTTTCTCTTCGTTCGCTTGTCCTTTCTTGAAAGAAGTATAGCGAGTAAGAGGAATCAAGAGAGATAGAGCGCGAGGTTGGAGGAAGGCAGAGAGAGAGAGAGAGAGAGAGAGAGAGAGAGAGAGAGAGAGAGAGAGAGAGAGAGAGAGAGAGAGAGAGAGAGAGAGAGAGAGAGAGAGAGATACTTGCAATTCTTGGAATGCTCTTTGTGAGCCTGTGCAAACTTCTCCTCCCTCTCCATCTCTTTCTTCTCCTCCCCCATGCCGATTCCTCCTCCTCGTCGTTCCACCTCCTTCGTTTCATTCTGTTGGTGTTCTGCTCCCGAGACCGAGCGACCTTGATAGAGAGCGTGCACGCGAGAAGGGCGGCAAAAATAGGGGGCAAGAGGGGTGAGGAGGCGGCGGCGGCGGCGGCAGCGGCGGCGGGTCAGACCCACTAGTCGATTACGTGCAGGATACGAGCTCTTCCTCGCCGTAAACGTGGAGACTTGCATCCAACGACCAGTCGACGCTCATCCGGGGTCGGCTTCTACGGATGAGGGACGCCCGTTGACGACGTTATACTTCGTATGGCCTGACGGATATGCCCGAGCCTTTCCCTCCTTTCTTCCCCCTCCCAACGCCTCGTACTCTTGCAGCCGCTCACACAAATGATAGAGAAGATTATATTTTTGTTGATTTAATATTTCAGTTGAATGCCTTGCTCGGGACCGGGCCTAGACGTCAATTTCAAAAGCTGCACCTCTTTTAGCCACTACGTAAGCCTACCATGGATTTCTCTAATTTATTTATTTTATTTTATTTTATTTTTTTTTCATTTTTTTTTTTTTTATTTAGTTTCCAATTAGTTTTTGTTTCTTTTGGGTAGTACACGTACGCGTAGTTTGTTCTTTTTCTGTCTTTCTTTTTATGGAAACAAATTGGGACTAATTTTGTAGTCATGACGTTGATACTTATTCGAATTGTTAGATGTCAGTGTAATCGACCACGACTTACTTACAAAAGAACTTTTGTTGTGGCCGTTGTTACTATATTCCACGTACTCGGCAAATGATTAATCTTTAATTTTACGATTATGAGAAAGCGTCGATCGATCGAATTTAATAGATGAACTGAAGTGGCCACGATCGCTTGTTTGCTCGAGTAAGCTCGGGCATTGTTGGTTATGGGAAAAGTGATGTAACATCAAAGATGGCGTCATTTCGAAAGCCTTTGAATTATTCGGCATCGCGGACAATGTGCCTTTAATATTTTAAAGCGCGGCTATCGGGACACGGATTTTGGAAAACAGTGTCCTCCGTAACGTCCAACTGCTAATAAATAACGAGGACGTAGGATTTAAAAATAAGAGGCCGATTATCCGTCTGACGTTGGTATTGCCGAGCGCCTAAACGTCGGAATATCTTAATGAGCTCGGCGAAAGAAGGGCCCGGAGGAGATAAAAAGTCGGTTGGAAATTAAATAATCCAGAGAGAGAGAGAGAGAGAGAGAGAGAGAGAGGGAGGGAGGGAGGGAGGGAGAGAGAGAGAGCGGTACGGGTCGTTCGGAGCCACTCGTACTGTACATGACCTTTAGCCGGGTCTCGTACCTTCTTTTATCTAAAAGCACTGAACCCGAGATCACGAATGCCCACGCGACGCGACGCGATGCGACGCGACGAGACTCTTCTTTGTTCCTTCTTTTTCTCTCTTTCGTTCGCGGCGGATGCATACACACGCAGGCAGGCAGGCAGGCAGGCAGGCATCCAGGGGAGACAGCGCGCGCGTACGCACATATGAGATGAGCCGAACGAGAGGAGCCCGGCCTCGCATACGTACGTATCCCCTGCCACCGCCACGGTCGCCACCGCCACCGCCACCGAAGCCGCCATGTCCGTCCCTTTCAGCCAGCCATCGCGAATGTTTTTTCGCTCGGCTCGGCGCGTAAGCGAGCTCGTTCTCGCCGCTGGCTTCTTTGTTGTCGAAGGTGCGTAAATGGATCGAAGGACGCGATGGAGAGGAGGAAGGCCAAGGAGCCGTAGCCGCGGAAGATGATGATCCAGCGGCGGGGCGAGAGGTTAGGCGGGGCGGGAGGTTAGGCGGGAGAGAGGGTGGGGGTGGGGGGGGCGGATCAGGGAGGCTAGGTAGCCGAATAGGTTATTGGGGAGCGCGGGGACGAAATGTACAGCGGCGAAGGTAAGTGGCGCGTCGGCGGAGCGCATAAGGACGCGCTCACGTTGTATTCTCGATGCGTCTGGTGGGCACGTGTGAGTAGGAGGGCACGCTCACGTACACGCGGCCCGTTCGGCGCGTAATCGGTTACGCTTGGCATCGGCGGGGATGCTCCGCACTCCGTCTGCGGCTCCGGCCCCGGATCCACGAACATGACGCAGGCGCTGCTCTTGCCGCCGCTTTGTTTCCGGTAGTTTGCCGATTCGAGAGCCGGGGCGAACGTACCGATTCTTATGCAATTTATGATTCTCCCGACCGCTCCTTCTTATTCCCCGTAAAGGATCGCCCAATAGACTCTGCCTATCCAACACCTGCTTCTTGTTTGATTATTGTCAACCAACTGCTCGCTATCGGTCACCAGCTAAGCCTCATTAACACTGATACCGATACTCGAGCGAGAGCAGAGTTTACCGAGTTTGTTGAACCCCTGGTGATGAGCTTTTTAAACAACGAGGACCCCGAAGACCATCTATTATTATTATTATTATTATTATTATTATTATTACTATTATTATTATATCAGCATTATCGATCCGGTTGCATAGAAGTGAGTCGAGCCGCAGTTTGCCGGTAAAAGCTATGAGCCTTGGTGCCCTTCTGTTTAGTCAAATACCGCCGAGCACCGCCAAATAACGCCAAATGTCGCTCAGCCGAGCGTCAATGACCGATAAAGGAAAGATTTTGCATTCGGAACTCGGCGCTCGGCTCAAGATCTACCGAGCCGAGAAGAAAAAAAAAGAAAAAAAAAGAAAAGACAAGAAAAGTGTCTTCTGTTCCTTCCAACTGCAGTCGCTGAACTTTCGTAAAGACACGTAGGATCGGGCAACTCCCCTACGTACGTTCAGCCGAATCGAAAACGTAGACTGTGCTCTGCCTTGGACTGTCGATGGTATTTGGGTACCGATGCCCTCGATCCGATGGATCGATCGATGATCGGCTTCCTCATTCTGCAAGTCGACGTTCGTTCGAGACTCTAATTCATTCAAAACGTTTTAGATTATTCGTAACAATGCCAACGAGCCGGGCACTGCTCTTAACGTGTCACGTGGTTTAAGGCTTACCTGCATCGGGATCTTACATTAATCGCGCAGGCCGTCGCCTGACGTCCTTTCGGATCGTTGAGTTTGCCAGAGATACGCGCGCCTCGTGTTTACAATGTCCTATACAAACTTTTACTTTCAGCTGATAAAATATTTTGCAATGGTACTCATTCAGGTGATTGCTCCCCAAGGCACGATAATATTATCGATTATTGACATTGAAATTATTATTAAAGTCAATAGAAAGATTCGAGTCAATTATCGGAACTGATATGGCAGCGCTCGCTTCTTATTCACATATTACGCAATTACTTGCAATAATACCGAGTCCGTTCGGAATTTTTGCGAACTTTTGCGAATTTTTGAGAATTTTTGAGAATTTTTGAGAATTTTTATGGGTACCGCTCGGCCACTCGACTACTCCAGACTAAGATTATGCAACAAGGCGGCCCATTATGCTAGAGAAGGCCCATCTCGAGCACGTCAGTCCCGTGTTCTCGGCGAAGGCCTTATTCAGTGACTTTGAAACTTTATCGTCAGCTCCGAAAACAAATGAACGACAAGACAGACGATGATGCAAGGGAATAGCGACGACGATCTAGGGGAAAGAGAGCAGCAGAGCAGGGCACGGCAATTGAAACTAAAAATACGGCTGGATTACGCGCTGCTCGGGCTGTAGTAATAAAGTAATAAAACAACTATTTGTAAGAATGTGGCGGCTGGCTAATGCCGGCGAGCGACAATAGCCTCTCTGGATGTAGTAACGATTAGGTAGGGAAAGAAGGAGCTTACATAAGGCCCGCGGGATCAGGGATCTGAAGGAGTCGCTCGGGCGGGGGCAGGCTATTGGCTCGGCGGCGCCTCTCCCCCTCCCTGGCCCCGGCCTGGGGCTGACGCTCCGCAAACGAGGCTCGTACCCCAAGCCGAGAGGATGCTCGTGGCAAATTACGCAAGCGGTTCGCGATAGGCAGGTGGCGCGGGCGACGGCGGTGTGCTTTAAGGGCGGGGAAGGGGGAGTAGGGAGCGATAGCGGGAACGGGACGGGACGACGACGACGACGACGACGACGACGACGACGACGACGACGACGACGACGACGACGACGAGGCCGGCTAAAATCTTAGCGGCGTTTAATCTAGAAATGCGTGCGCGCGCCAAGTGCAAAAGGAAAGGCGCCGCGAGCGGGGAAATTGGAGAGGCGCTCCGACGACGCCAGATGCCAGACGACGGGGTGGGGCAGGCGGGGGTGGGGATGCAGCACGCGCCCGCCGCCCGGGTGGGAGACGCGGAGAGCGGCGGACGCCCTTGAGCGACGGCCAATGCACCGTGAGCGAGGTTCAAGGCAGAGCGGTGGTTGCCGTCGTCGACGCCGTCGCCGTCGCGTCTATCCTCCCGTCCTCTCACCCCGCCACTCCCCCAATCCAACCCAACCCAACCCGCCCCCACTTATCCCTCGGCCGCGATCGGCCCTCCGACACCATCGCCACCAACACCACCAACGCCACCAACGCCAGCAACCGCCCCCTCCTACTCTCCCAACCCCTTTCCCAGGACCAAGCCGCCACCGCGCGCACTGGCTGCTCTACTTTTATCTGAAACCTCAGCGCCACCCACCCAATCGAACGGGCCCTTTTCCGTTTTCGGCCCGCCGAAATCTCCAAGAAGCTGTCATGGCCTCGGAGCCGAAGAAACGATCGCTCCCTCGGGTACAGGACCTTCTCACCTTTTATTAATGGGTGTTAGTAGGCAACTAATGACCTCAACTCCATCACTATCGGTCCCTTGGGACCATCTTATTTATCCACGGATCCAGGATCCAGGGAGCGTGTACCTCCCCCCCCCCTCGCCACCCTTTACCGCGCAGCTGCAAGCATTTTTGTTACCAAAGTCTTATTTTACTCGGCTCAAGCTTCTTCTTCTGCTTCTTCTTCTTCTTCTTCTTCTTCTTCTTCTTCTTCTTCTTCTTCTTCTTCTTCTTCTTCTTCTTCTTCTCCTTATCCTTGTCCTATAAAAGTCCTCGGTAAAGCCGCTCGTTCGCCAACGTAACGTACTTACTGCGCGATACCCTGGCGATCGACGACGGGAGGAAAAAGACTTCCCACGCATCGAAAACACTCGAGAACTAATGCACTTCAATGACCGTAGCCTTATTCCCAAAAAATCTTGTATAACGAATTTGTGGTATTACATAATTTTATCTTATCAGTAGTGCGATAAGGTATCATAAAGTACATTTAATAACCGCTCTCTTAATAATATCGCATGGGAATTTCGTGAAATTGCATTAAAATCGCTTGCCTCAATGTTAATAAAGACATCCGCTCCTTGCATAATTCTCTATGATAAATAAAGCTCTTGTTAGCTCCACATGTCTGCATTATGTCACAATAGGCTATTTTTAAATCGATGCCCCGCAGATGATGCTGATAATTGTCAGTCACCTGCTTCAACGTTACGAGGCTGCAATTAGCAACGTACGAAAGCTTCGTCGCTTCACGGCTGCCGGCTAAGTGTACACGCCACTTTTTATACAATTTTCTTCTGGCCTCCTGCACTCGGAGCTAATCCATTTAATTTGCAGCGAATGCAATGTCCATCCGAGCACATCCATTGGTCATGGATCGAGCATGGGATACTTTTTATTAACAGGAGACTTTTATTAAGAATAACAGCAGCCCGGCTTTTTGCCTCGATCAATTTCTTAAACATTAATTTAAATATCTAAGCGCCTTGTAGTTGTAACCTTACGTAACCGTAACCTTACGTGATTATTGTTGTTATGACGGCGTTGTATTCGCTTACACATCCGTCCTAGTCCTAGTATTCTATCGCCCGAATTAGACATAACATTCACATGCTCGGCAATTAAATGAAATTTATCAACTCTCGGACAGTATAATATGATTATGGTCTCAATATTATCTATATCTCTGGCTCTCGTGTTAGTAATATAGGCAATAATGTCTGCGTGGCCTTTTATGAAAAAGTTTTTTAACCGCTGCCATACAATCTTTTGTATTCGACTGTTATTCGAACGATAATTGCGCGGTTAATTTCTTCTTTTTTTTTTATTTTTTTTTTTTTTTTCTTACCAATTCTAATTATTATTCCCGGTGGATCGTATTTTGTTATCGTACCTCTATTGGGATGCTAACTGGCAGATTTTTTTTCTCTCGGTAGTACTTAAACTTAAAAAGTAATTGTTCTATACGCTTTCTTAATTTCCGCCCATTTGTAGAGGATTGAAAAGGTCCTTCAGTATCCGATCCTATTATCCGCTCCGGCAGATCATCGGCAGGCGTGAAAAAAACTTAATAACGTAATTAAAATGTAAATTTATTATTAATTATGTCATAAATTTTAGAAGGTGCGCAAGTCCAATTGGCTTGCAGTAAAAGCCCGACACTGGAGCGAGTCCCCCCACTTGTAAAACTGTTTCTCGATATTGCATCGAAGCAATAAATTTCTGCATTTACGTCCTTAAGCCGTCGGAGTGGCAATATGGTTAACGATTACCGTACGCGTTCCCTAGGACTTTTCGTTTCTACGAGTCGGGTCGGTCGTCTTTTTTCTTCATCTCTTTCCTCTCTTTCATCTCTGTCTTTCTTTCCGTCCGTCCGTCCGTCCGTCGTCGTCGTTCGTTCGTTCGTTCGTTCGTTCGTTCGTTCGTTCGTTCGTTCGTTCGTTTGCCACTCTCTCTCTCTCTCTGCTTTCTTTGGTTTTGTTTTTTGTTTTTTTTTCTTGAGAAGCGCCTTCTACACTCGACGAGCGTTATCAAGAAAACGGGCAGCAGCTTTATTTTCGGTCAAAATAAATATATCATTTGGCAGAGCTCGCGGCCGAGCGTCACGCTTTTTAAAAAATCCGGAAATCCCTGTAAATCACGCACCGCGCGGATGTCACGCGAGTGGCTGGCAACAATCGCTCGTAGCTTCGGGAATTTCGTGCGATGCGACGTACTATTGGTTTTGAACGTCGGGACCGAAAGCGAAAAGTTGGAGCGGCCCAGTGATTTAGGATTTAGTGTGGATGGGGGTGGCTAGGCCATTCCCCTAGAGTCAGCCTACTCGACAGAGCTCTGACGTCGACGTCCTCGAAGAGCCCAAGATTGTGACCAGCCAAAACGAGCCTCGATCTCGATCTATCCGCCCCCACCCTGTGCCCCTGTGCCAATGTGTCCCTCCTCCCTGCCAGCCAAGGCAATAAATGATTTAACCCCCGAGCGCGGATAAGGAGCTTTTATTGCGAGATTCCTCGTGAAGCTTAAATCCATCTTCTCCTATTTTTTTTCCGTTGTTGTTATCGTTACCCCTTCCCATCATTGGCATTTGTGGTGCCCGGAGTGGAATGCCGGCTCTTCCTCTCCTCCCTTTCATTTCCCCGCCTCGACAATACATCTTCCCGATAATTTTCGTATTACTGCTCCACTGTAATTATGACACGACAAGAGCCATTTCTCCAAACATTTAATCATTAAACGCTTTAGTGGCTTTTCTTTCCTCCTCCTCCTCCTCCTCCTCCTCCTCCTTTTGGTTTTATGCGTACCTTAGCCCGTATCGGACCAAACAATCGATCGTTTTATTAGCCGGAGCTAAAAATAATTCGCAGAGCCTCGTAAATTCAAAATAACCTGGCTAAATAAATCTTGTCCGCATTATTATAGTTGGGCATTACAGTGTTCGTTCTCACATAGGCATAATCGAGATTTTGGTTATAGAAAATTCCAATGTGCTTTGTAATTCTTTGGTAATCAGAAAACTGGCTCTTGTCACTCTTGTTACGATTTATCGAGTCTTCGAGATAAGTACTTGCCTTATAAAAACTCAAGAAAACGTTCGAGAAATTTATCAAGTAAATTTCGACAACAGATTAATACGTAAATGAATTTATGGCTGTATTATTATTTACTTAAAACTAAATAGGAATTATCTGCAATTAATTTGCGATTTGTTTGGCAAACAGTTTCCAAATATACATTTTTTTTTCCTGCTTCCTTTACAAGTTCATTGACATTTCGATTCGCGTTCGCTGATTTTTCAGTTGACTTGTTAGCTTTAAGAGGCAGCCAATCAGGTATTGATAGCTCAGCTGGAGCTGGCTACTCTAAACGTTTCGCTTTTTATTATTATTGTGCCCATTCGTTCCTTAAAGCGAATACTGCGAGATGATCCTGTAATAAATATGGAAAATGACGATTAAAGTATTTCAATGGCATGGGAGCGAGGGACGGAGGCTGCGGGGAAGGGGCTCGGCAAGTCAGTCGAAGATTAATCGCGAGCTTAATTTGATCGTAACTCGTCATGTTCATTATCTGTGACCGAAAATCGCTTGAGCATCAATTGGGGTTATTAATTTCCATTCTTATCAGCCGGAGTCCGAAGTAAAGGCATTATTAGCTTGCTGACCGGGCGATCTCGAGTCGCACCGAAGGAAGAAAAAGCAGCGCCGAATGCGTTATTTATAAAGCATCGGGGCGCAATCTCGTGCGGCTGCTCGAGCAGACATCATCCGTCTGCGAATCTCAAATTGTCTTTTCCTCTACACTTACTTTCTTAGGAGGAGGTCTAAGAAAAACGATGAATGAACGCTCGGCAGAAGTACCGTCGACGGCTCTATGTGCATGTGTAAGGGGCCGTTGCGTAACGCAGCCTTTAAATACGCCTCGGTCGTCGTCGTCGTCGTCGTCGTCGTCGTCGTCGTCGTCGTCGCTGCCCCCGCTGCTGCTGCTGCTGCTGCTGCTGCTGCTGCAACTCTTATCGTTGCACCTCTCCAAGGAACTCGGGCTTCGTATTACATCGTGGTGCACTCGTGCTCTCGTTACATGGAAATCCCCGCGGGAGGGCTTTGTATTCTTCGGGTGAGCCATCAAAAATATACGGATCCAAAACCCGTTCGCTACAAAAAAAAAAAAAAAAAAAAAAAAAAAGAAAAAACAGAAAGATCCAAGCATTAAGGACTTTTTAAGAGAAGAGCTTTCCTCCTGTAGTGGTCCCGTTGTCTCCCCCTCTCTTCGCTCAAGTCGTTTCGTCGAGAATAGAAGCAATTGCGATGCTTGGCCAAGTCGCGTCGAACTTTCCATGTCCGCGTGCAGAATTTATGCAAGGATGTGCCGTGCCGACATAGATTATATAGGCTGATATAGACTGCTTATTAAATCATTAGAAACACAAACGTCGGCTTATTTCAATGTGCTTTAAGAATTTTTCGATCGAGACTTAATTAATCACGTAGATCAATTTAACGCCAAATCAGATGTTGCAGATTATCAAAAACTACACACGTCGCTGTTATTTAATTTTCATTATCCCTCGTTCGTTATCAAATTTCGTAATGTTACAAGTCTTTGCGTAATTTATAAATATTACTAATTCAAAATTAATTGGAACATTTATTATTATTAGCAATAATTCGTACGCGCGACTAAATATTATTTATTACTCTACGCTTTCACACTAAACTCCCAATTAAGTGACTTACAAGTTTTCTATGAATTTTCTTATCAATGCTAATATTTGATATTCTTAAAAAACATTTACTGCATCTAAACATGTGAAAATTATTTTTGACACGGCTTTTATTTACTCTGAGAGTATAACCATTACGAAAAGATATTCGCAGTGTCCATGCTGCTTCCATACAAGGAATCTAAATATCTATTTAACTGTGGGTCCGAAAGAAATTATCTTTTTAAATGTAAAGCGTCTGCTTCGTACGTTTTTTTTTTTTTTTTTTTATTAATGCTAATAAGTAATGCTAATAACATAACTTGGTTGTTTTATATTGCACAGTTGGGTTTAGTTTGAGAAAAGCATTTTAAGAGAGTGAGCCTATTGCTACTTATTTCATAATTTTCTGATAAAATTTTTGCACTTCGTATATAAATCTGGAATGTAATACCTTATAAATATCCCGAGTATTTACGTTTTTTAGTTTATTCTTCGTAATTAAACAATGAATTTATAACATGACAATAATACCTTTTACATTTACTTTATATTTTGATTATTTTTATACCAACATGTAAGAGTAATAAATTAGTATTTCTATGAATCGAAGCCGTATCTTAATATCGAGCTTATCGTTGTTTATTTTAATATTCAAATGTAGCTGTAACACAGGCATTTATGTACTTCTCTGTATATATTTATTCTCAAGTTCACGTATTCATTACATATACAGCTTATTACAAAGTCCTGCAAAACAGTACATTGTAGAATACACTGCACGTTATTATTATCAGTTTTACAAATTTCATTAGTTTGATTTTCCAAAAAAAAAAAAAAAAAAAAAAAAATAATAATAATAATAATAATAATAATACAATGAAGTGCCGATCAGTTTTTGAAGTATGAATTTCCATCAAAGTCGTAACAGTAAATATTAACATAAAAAGCCCATTATATTCGACTAATATAAATACAAAATTACATTATCGAACTTGCATATTGACTAAAACAGAGAAAAAAAGTAGAAAAAAGAAGAAAAAAAAATTATAAAGATAAAAGTAAAAAAGTATTACATTACGCTTACATGATAATTTCCAAGGCTTGATAATTCATGTGCTATTTCACTGCGCCAGTGATAATATTATTGCTGTTAAAATAAGACCGAAGCTGAAAACTACATCATTTTCATGAAATATTTAACTCGAGAGAATTGTTATTTTATATTTAATATGCACTTAGTTGGCAGTACATTTTTAGTATCAACATATACGAATTATTCTTAAAAATGCGTTAAAGTTTAATGGACTTGTAAATAGGATAGAGGGATTTAACTAATTCTTAGTTGACATTATGTTCAAGCGCAGATTATTGATTTTGTAAATATTTGATTTAATTTAGAGAAGAGAGGACAGAGAAATATTTGACTTTAAAAAACCAGTTTTTGTACTCGTGAGAGCTTACACGCACGCACGCACGCACGCACGCACGCATATACGTATATATAAGCGCATAATTACCAGGAATGAGTGTTGGATGGGCGGCGGTGGTAGCGGGACGGGGGGGGTGCGCGGTGGTGGTGGTGGTTGTGGTGGTGGTGGTGAGAGTTGGCTTGCTGGCGGATGCGATTAGAAGGGAAGGAAATGCACGAGGTGTCTACAAATTGTCAAGTATTGGCCAAAGTTTGCGCTTCTTAAGAGTTCAGAATACGAAGTAGGAAATACATTATTTGTTAATAAATGGACCATTTGTTAGGAGGGTCGAGGTGTGGGGTTATTGTGGATGGGTGGGGGCGAGAGAGAAATGAGATCAATGGCAATTACGTCAATGGTTACTTAGCAAAATCTACTTAGTGTAGTTCCATGAATCGGTGAGCGCACATGGCCATGTACTTAAAAAAGGCATTTCATCAGCGCGTAAATACAGATGAGATGTATCGATTTAAAATAGCGTTGGGCCAAAGTACGAATGAAATACAGAGGCGTAAGCGGTATTTTTAACGTCGTCAACTGGCGCGCAAGAGATGTAAAATGACTTAGGCGCGGCTTAGGCGAGAACGGAACGGGTCCCCGCTTATTTTCCCCTCCACCACGTATGATCGGGAAAGGTCCTCTTTGTGTCAAGTCGACAAGCCTTGTCGACAAGAGTGCGAGCGGCATTAGCAACAGCATCAGCATCAGCAACAGCATCAACAACAGCGGGTGACGGGCGGAGGAGCCACCACAAGGCACAGAGGAGGGGAACGTCGGCAGCGGCAGCGGCAACGGCAGCGGCAACGGCAGCGGTGGCGGTGGAATTCGTCATCGAAATTTCTGGAGGCAGGCACGCGCGCTCCATCCGGCCATGATGACTCAGGGTGCGAAGGCCTAACCTTTGCCGAGCCAGAGAGCACTGCACCTAAAATGCACCTTCTCTCTCTGTTCCTCTTCTGCTACGCGCCGGAGAGAAAACCAGTCGAATGGTCCTCCCTCCCCAGCCCCCCCGCGCGAAATCGCGCATTTTTAGCGACGACGGAACTCTCGGCGAGAATATATGCGCGAGAGCTCGAGACGCGCGCACAAAGGACTCTCCTGCCCACTTTATATCGCTTTAATGGAAATGGAAAATTTTACGCCCCATTCGGATTTCGGTTTTTCACTCGGAGCCCGACTACCGCCTCCTCCCCCAGCATCGTGTCGACGTGCATCCCGACGTTCATCCCGACGTCCATCCCGAGCTAAAATTACATGTATTATTCAACCCCTTTTCAGCGCCGTTATTAAACGTCTCTCTCTCTCTCTCTCTATCTCTCTATCTCTCTATCTATCTCCGACCGATAATACATTCGTCAATGCTATTACTATCACTATCATCTTATTTTTTAATTAGAAATTTAATGAGCCGATGGAGAGCCGATTATTTATTCCCGTCCGATAAATATGAACGGTACATCAAAACAGTAAATTTAAAATAATTGGCAGGTTAATGTCATCCAGCGTGTGACATTCTCTTCTTATTCTGCCTATAATTAAATTAATACGATCCTCGAGTGTCTTAACAACTGTATTAAAGCTGCGAATCATAAAGTAATGCCCTGCAATCGAGCTTTATCGATTTTATAATTGGATTTTCAAAGCCGACTCAACTTTTCAATCTGCAATCCCATATTGTCATTCCTCTTATTATTACGTACGTCGGCCTCCGAAACCTATAAGAATCCCGCCTCGATAAAATAATGGACTTTCGTTGTATTATTTATTCATTAAATCATTGCTCCTTTCAGCGTCAGTGCTTTTTGTTTACCTTCTGAAAAATCACGTATCACCGAGGCAAATACATTTTTCGCGTGCCCCTAACGTGCCATCATCCTCGTCTTCGTCAAATACATAATTTAATGCCTCTTCGTGATTAAACGGAATTCCCTCAATAAAACGGTGTTATTAACCTCTTCTAATATAATCCTTATGTATCGCATCTTCGTTTTTTATTCCGAAATATTTATTCCGAAGCTTCGTATTCTTTTTCATAATTTTTTTTTTTTTTTTTTTTTTTTTTTTTTTTTTTTTTTATACACAAAATTATCCTCACTTTGTATAGAAATAAATGACTCAATGACCGTTTACCTGCCTAACATTCTACCGATTAGCCTGCTAATTACGAAATTGAAATAATTGGTAGGGGAGCTGAGGGCCATGATCTACCGATAATGATCCTCCCCCTTCCCTATTGGTCGCCCTTACGCTCGCTCGTCTCTTCAATTTATTAAAATTATTGGAATTTCGTCTTATTTCGTGTCCAAGTAAGAGGTCTGATATTCGAGTTTCGCTAAAATGTTGTATCAGCGAGAGATAATTGGCTGAAAAAGAAGCAAACAATTGCATGATTCGGGCGCCGAAAGTGCGCACAAGGAAAAAAGAGTTGCGTGTAAAAAATGTCAAAACCGATGTTATCTGACACCAGGGATTCATTGACCGATAGGACGTGCATTGCACTCCCAACTAATTTACGTCATGCACGTACGTACGCGCATACATGCGAGTGGGCGGGTGGTGGCTTTACGTGTATGGGAGGAGGATGAGGAGCAGAAGGAGGAGGAGGTGAAGGAGGCGGAGGAGGCGGAGGAGGCGGAGGAGGCGGCAGCGGCGTCGGTGGCATCGGTGGAGTAGTAGTAGGAGGGGAGAAGGAGGATGAAGAGAAGGAGGATGAGGAGGAGGAGGAGAAGTAGGAGGAGGTGGAGAAGGAGGAGGAGGTGGAGGAGACAGAGGGAATACGACCTATAACGTATTACGCTTTGCGAAGCGGCAAATTGTTTCGCGTCGTGTGAGAACGAGAGCCGTGTATTTCAAAAGGCCAAGTAAAACGTGACGAATAGGGGAAATGCGCCTACTGCCGAGGGTAAAAAGTTACATGTAACCGTTCTTCTTAGATACAGTACACGTGATAGGAGATCCACTTTTGTTCGCCTCTGGTTATCGCTTTAAATGCTTGTTAATTTTTGTATATTTCGCATTACTCATTAGCTGGTTTTTCACAGGCCTTGGCAATGCGAGTCTCCGCCATCGCCGAGGAACCATTTAACTGTCCTCATTGTATGCGCGCCATTATTACTCTCTTGTACGTAAATACATTAATTATTAGAGGGACAGGCCGATCGGCCGATTGTTGAATTAACTGTCGGAGCCTTAAATTAGATACGAATGAATACTTAGACGAAAATAAAGAGACCCTTGAGAGAGAGAGAGAGAGAGAGAGAGAGAGAGAGAGAGAGAGAGAGAAGATCGCTCGATAGTTGATATCTCAATGTTAAAGGTCGATTGGGACTGGAGCCCTGTGCAGCCCCATTGATCCTTGGATCTCGTGAAATCGACAAATTTATCAATAAGGCCAAGACCGAGGTAGAAAGAGACTGAGCGCACATGTATTTATACGTAAAGAGTCGGCTCTCCGGGGGTCCGGGGCTCGACTGTTGGCTGGCTATCTTATTTTAATAAATATCATTGCGGGGCGTGCGGGTCGGTAAGGGAGGGAAGGGCAGCCGTCGGCCCATTTTCTCCTGCGGCGGTATCCTCGGCGGATAAAAATAAGGAGAGCCGGGACGACGAGCGGGGAGCTGTGGTCGGTGGATGGGTGGATTGGTGGGTGGGTGGATGGATGGGTGGACGAGAGACTACTGAACTTGCTCCGCAAACATAAAGGAAAAGATAATAAATAGCTGACCTTGGTAGATATATTTTTAACGCGGCCGAAAAATCGAGCGGTCAGTGCAGAATATCGTTGGCCGGCGCCGCGCGCCGCTCGCAGAAATATTTTTAATCACGCGGCTAGCATGCAGCGTTCATTATGCGGGGTTAACGGACGAAATTTCGATAAAAAGAGGCGCGGCGGAGGGGGTGGTGGCGCTGGATCCTCGCGCTCCCGTGTTTCGCATCGCTCGGCAAGTATAAATACGCCTAGTCTCCTTGTTTGCCGTTGCGTCACTATGTTAACCCACACGAGCGCTAAGGCTCTTTCTCCTCTCCTCTCCTCTCCACACTGCTCCTCTGCCCCTCTTCGTCCCAATTCGCTCCCTCGTTTACCCGGACTGACTAACCCGTTTTCACCGATGCGCTTGGGACCGTGGCGGGAGGGGAGGATATGTATACATATATATATATCGTGAGCCCGTGAGCCCGTCTAGGTGGTGGTGTCAATAAAGTCCATAGAGACCGAACTCTCCGGGCAACAACAAAGCCTCCGTGTAATTAGATTTTCTCGTGAAAAGTCGATGGAAGCCGCCGTTGGCGCTCCTCGTCTTACTTTTTGTCACGGGCGTCGGGTCGCCAGTGCGGATCGTGTCGTACGAGCCCGCCCCACGACGGCAGATCCGAATTACATAGAAAAACCGAGGGGCTCGGCTAATCGCGGTATCGTGAGGCCCGGTCGCCTCAAAATAATTCCGGCTAACGCTCTCACGAGCTCGCAGCCTCGGCGTCCCCGGCAATTAGAGGATAATCTAGTCCCGCGGACTAAGACGCGGCTGCGCGCGTTCAGTGTCACCGTCCTCCTCTTATTCGCTGTTGAATAAACCAACGCGTTCGACAGCCTTTTTCGGACTTACCACTTTCTCCCCTCCGGATTTTCCCTTTGGGGTTCATCGTTCCGAGAGCTTTATTTTTCGTCTT
This sequence comes from Ceratosolen fusciceps, assembly GCA_018883505.1. Taxonomy (NCBI): domain Eukaryota; kingdom Metazoa; phylum Arthropoda; class Insecta; order Hymenoptera; family Agaonidae; genus Ceratosolen; species Ceratosolen fusciceps. The sequence continues at coordinate 15,452,248 of RCIC01000002.1, read as the reverse complement.
CTTTTTTCTTCTTTTTTTTTTCTTTTTCCTTTTTTTACTTTTTTTTTATAGATGACTGGGCACTCGAGAGACAGGCTCGGATAATAAAAGGAGTTATCCGAACGAGAGAAGGGCTACTCGCGATAGTATAGCTCATTGTCTCCCCTCCTCTCTCTCTCTCTCTCTCTCTCTCTCTCTCTCTCTCTCTCTCTTTCTCTCTCCGCCCCACCTTCCCATAAGCCCTTTTACAATGCAATGACTATTTTTAAAGATTTCCATGCGATATTCCATTTTGGCGCTCAAATGCTTGTCCCCGACACGTGCCCCGCTACGTAACGAATTTATACATCCGTACTACTGGCTGCTAATATCACGGGACCGGACCACCGCCTCTTACCTCGCAGCTCCTAAGTCTGATCTCCTACGTCATCTCATACCCATGGCCTTTTCGCCCTCTATTTATGGACTTTGGTTTCGCCCCGAAAAGGCTCCGTCGACTCTGCCGACTCTGCCTTTATGTGCACTCGCTAGTGTCCGGACCAAGGGGATCGCTCGGAGCAGGGGCAGGGGGAGGGGGGGAGATGTCACGTTGTACCGCGACTCCCCGATATTTAGTTCCTCGTCCTTAGCACGGGCACCACTCGCATCCGCAACATCGTCTCTCTCTCTCTCTCTCTCTCTCTCTCTCTCTCTCTCTTCTTTACGCATCACCAGAAACTCTCCGATTCCTCGCAACTCGGACAACTCACCCCCCCCCTTTTTTTTTATCAGCTTTTTTTATTTCCGTTCCATCGGACGAACATGCGTCCGCACTGCATCGGACACGCGCTCGCTCATTACCTTCTCCCGTACGTAGTCGGTCTTCAGTTGTATGCCTCCGTCCCTCGTACCTGATCAAGTCCATTTCGACTAATGGTCTGTTAATTTACCAATTACAACACGCGCACCTGAGCCTGCCCCTTTTCAAGAGCTTATAATGTCATAAGAAACGAATAAGTTGCGTTGACACTAGAATTCGTTGTACAAGGCAAGGTTTCAGAATCGACAAGCAAGTAAATAGTATAGTCGGTTGCTCGCGTCCGTTCATGTCTAAGGTCTAAAGCCGATAACGTGAAGGATGAAGGATCGTTTCGTGACCAGTACTTTTAGTCCTTGACAAAATTCTATTATTTGTCTCCCACTTGACGTTCAGATGATCGCCGAGTAACTCTCGTCCTTTAAGAGCGAATGATTCTTAATTTATAATTAAACAAATGCGCGTTAGTTTAATACACGCTTCATACGAAAATTCTGAAATATGAGGGGAAATACGTTTTCCTAACGAGAATTAAGAATATAACGGGCTCGAGTTGTTTAATCGCATCTCTCTCCGTCTCACTTCCCCTGTCTATGCCTGGCATACGCCTATGTAATGAAATGCTCGTAAATTAGTCGTGACAGGTAATAGGTAGTTTGTTTTGAGATAATGTAATGAGGTGAATACTAAGGTATTCAATATAATAAGACAAGGACTCGGGAGCAGAGTTTTAATTGCAAAAGAGCAAGAGCGCAGTCGACTATTTGTCACTGTGTTACGAGTCCCGGTACCAAGAGCGAGGAAACTTGTATGTATGTAATCGCGAGTAACCGTTTCTACTCTGCTTGAATAATAATTTACTCGGCATTTAATACATCTGTGCTTTAATTTTTCGATAATTCAAGCTTACGCGTCGACGGTGCTTGCCGGCGAGCTGGCATTACTTAAAAAACGGAGTTGGCACCCTCTTAAGGTACTCTTTCTCATAAAGAGCAGATTTTCGAATTTTGCGCGCTTTGTTATTATTTATAAACAATTATTTATATCCAACGAATCTTGATTTCGTTAAATTGTGAACTTAGAGGGCGCTACCGAGCTCTGTATAACTATTACTATTTAATGGGAACAATTAAGGCTTTCCTGCAAACGAGCTTCCTTTCGCAGTGAAAAAGAAAACCATGGATCGTTATTTTCGTTTTTATTTTCATTTAAATACCATGCATTGCATTAAAAATGGTCTATTCTTAGGTTTAGCACAAATTATGCACCATTGTTAATTTATATCTCTGGACTTTATGATTAATATGTCGTGCTTTGCGTTTACGCAAACTGAAATTACTAATGCATTCTCCTTAAATACCATAATTACAAAATATCTCATGGTGTTTCGCGTATTGAGCTAAAAAACTTTGACGAAAGCGTTTCAACAGCGCGTATTGAAATTTATAGATTGTGTAATAGGTGGCATTATTTACAAATGGCAGACTGACTGTATGAATGCCCGTTGGAATATTTTCTCGTAAATTGATAAAAATATAAGAAATACATTTTCTCTTTTAATTATATTCTATAGGCCGCAATCATGAAGGTAATCTTTAAAAGAGTATTGTGAATAAGCGGAGCGCGCGAGCCTATTCATTTGTGATCTCGTTCCGTGCTTATTTACCCACCTACATTATCCCATGATACAGTTCTAGATACCGGGGCTAAGAAGTAAATTGGCAAATACGAGCCGAAGAGATAAGACTCGGATTATAACAACAACAACAACAACAACAACAACAACAACAGCAGCAGCAGCAGCAGCAACAACAACAGCAACAAAAACAATAAGAAGAAGAAGAAGAAGAAGAAGAAGAAAAAAAGAAAGGTGCAAGGCCGCGGTCTCGATAAGGCAGAGGAAAAATAAGGAAGGTTCGGCATGGTCATGCTGGCTCCCTATATGGTTTTCCATACACTCGGCACGACATTGTTCGGACGAATTCGCTCCCGTCCCCGCGCCGCGAAGAAAGCGGTTGTATATATATATATATATATATATATATATATCCACGAGATTCTAAATGAATATTTTCGGTCGGTCGGTCGGTTTGGGGATGGGAATAGTGCACGAGATGCCCAGGTTAGTTAGTTATACACGAGTAGGTCGTGAGCTGAGCTCGTGCGGCGACACGTGAACCGAAGCAACATCATAATGTTACATACGCCATTAGCGTGAACAGGCGACTCCGTAAACGCGAACGTGAACTGATATTCAAATTAACTCGATGAATCAAATAAGGCCAAGCTTTATACTGCAGGGGTTAAATTTAAACGGCGAATTCCCTGCTCTTTTGGAAGTTCACGTGGTCCCAGCTCTGCCGTAATTACTCCTCGTCTATATTTATCTACGGGTTATGTATTGATGCGCGCGGCTTAATCGAATCTTCACCTGTTCATGTGAAAAGCAGTTGTTACAACACGAGATGCCACTGCTTTTCATGCCTTTAAGTAATACGTATTCGAATTGACGCTCGGGACACGAGGACACGAACTCGCCAATACTTTATATTGTTTTATTTAATTTAATTAATCCCAGTAATTATTTATTGGAATTCTTCTTTCAGAGATATTATTTCAACTTCTACGTCTCTTTATTCTCTCTCTAGATATTTATTACGCAATTATTGTCAAAGACAATAACAATGACTCGATTAAATAAGTAATACGAGCTTTAGAAAAAACTTTTTACCCCCGTTCTACTCGTATAATGACAGAACTTGCATGCACACGTGCCCTTTCGCCTCCTCATTACATTTGTGCTTATTATTATTATTATTATTATTATTATTATTATTATTATTATTATTATTATTATTATTATTATTATAATCATCATCATCATTATTATTATTATTATAATCATCATCATTATTATTATTATTATTATTATCATTATCATCATCGTCATCATCATTTGTAACTTCTCCATGATAAATTTTATCTTTCTAAATATTAATAAATCGAATAAATACCTATTATTATTTTTTTTTAACACTGCCGAGCAATTAGACAAGTTTTATTTTAAAATTTATCTGTAACATAGTATTGAGATCTAATTTCTTCATCCGAAAGACGACATTCTGTTTCAAAAATTATCTTTAAAATCGTAGATTTCTTTTTGACTACATTAGAGGCTCGAGGTAAATATTTGATTTCGTTTTAATTATAAAAATTCTTCAATAGCTCGACATGGTTTACCATATTGTCCATAACTGAATTATTATCTATTAGAAATCGTTATTATGATAAACTACAGTAAGTAATTTTTGAAAGCTCAATATAACCCAAAGCGTGATATAATAAATCATTTTTTTAAATCATTTGTAATGATGTAATTCATTCATAGGTCGTATTAAAAAAATTTTTCCGTTAATTCGAGCACCTCCGCACTGATTAAATAATTGATCGATACGATATTTCTTCGGGATTGGTTTTCTTATCTCCAGCAGTGCATATAAACTTAAATATTGAAGAGTCATATCGCCAGTTTGTGGCTACCTGTTGTCTAGTAAATGTCAATGACTCGATAAAAAAAAAATTAACGATCTTTAGTATTCTTAAAAATTGCTTCAAAATTACTATCTACGATCTTAAAGCAGATAATAATCACATTAGGGATTTAGTACAAATAATTAATAGACGGATAATTAATTTGTTTATTACAGTTATTCAATTGGCTTTTTTAGAATTTAATATTACCTAATGTTCGATTGATCGCGTACAAATTATCGATCTTTTGTTACATTCCTCAATCCAATATGATTACATTTATTATTTTAATTCTATTCACGTAGATATTACAGTTATAAGGGTTCACGATAAAAATGATCCGTACATTCTAGTATATGAAATTGTATTGGCCCGAAAATGATCCATTTATTTCTATGCCGCAGCTATTGCCTATTCTTAGATATTTTAATTGGAATAGCATAGAAATTTCAATCCGATCATTTGTGCTAAAAGCGGATATTGAGTACCAAGGTATTCGATTTTCTTTCCTAACGATTACGATTTTACTCACGTTTTTCTTTATTATCCATGATTATTATCATCATTATGTTCCCATGCTTACTTACTTATACATTACTACAAACACATGATTATCAATTATTTTACAGAGTAAATGAAATTTTCATGGAAAATTAAAATCTGATAAATAAAAGCGAATGTACGGACATTCTTGAATCTTGAATTAAAATCTAATTGGAGGATCCAATAATGAGGAAATTGGAAAATCCATACAAATGTAAATTTCTAGCGTTCTTACTAATGTCTCGAAGATCTGTTTTCAACAAATAGGGGACATCGTAATAATATTACGCAGAGAATCGATATCTTTCTTACACGGACAACTTTTAAAACGGAATTATTTAATTTAAAAAGTTCGAGTTTCGAGTCATGTCAACGAACTCTCAGCCTCGGCCACATATTTCAACCTTCGAATGTGATGACACACATAAAAATTATCTGCTTCGCTTACAAATGAACCCACGAATCGCTATTCAGAATGGTTAAATTATATTAATATTTTTTATTCACTTCTAAATGGGAAAAAGAAATAAGATACGCGATTATTGATTTCGCTAAGCTAATCCGAGCTGAATGTGGTTTTTGAAAAAATATTGAGATCCTGAAAGAAACTTCAGGACATACAGAGGTATGGGGCGAGGATTCTTTTTTTGCCTTACCTTGCGTTGACCTACTGAACTCAAGAATAAGACAATGATCGGCTGTGCTTCAGTCGTTACTAGCATAAAAACTTTTAATTCAACTACCGTTTTTTAACCGAATTTCAACTCGAGTCAACTACTTTTTTTTTTTTTTTTTTTTTTTTTTTTCGAAATAAACAAACTACAAACTAAATCGGGAGTAAGAATTGTCATTAGTTTCTTATTTTGAGAATCTCGCAATATAGGAATTAAGATTTTAAGAAAGATAAATGACATTCCTATGACGAACTGTGAATAAACACGTAAGTACAAAGAGGCTGAATTTATAGTGCCGTTGAGTGAAGAAAGCCGTACGTTAAAATTCTTAAAATTATATTAATTTAAAAATAATTGGGATTCTTAAAATAAAAGTAGAAAAATAAAAAGAAATCGAAAAATAAAAAAAAAATCAGTACATTCGTAGTGTATTATAGTTGACGAATGTAAGCCTAAATGTGCTGCTTTCATCTATAAAAGATATATACGCGGTGTTTACATTCACCTCCGTATATATCTGTAGATAAGATTTAAAGCCCACTATCCGGTATTTCGATCGTTTTAATATAAAAAAACGATAAAAGAGTGAATGCAAAGGAGGAGCGGGTAAAATATATTTCTGTTTAATTTTAACGATAGGCTTAAAAACACCGCGTATTAGCATATTGTTTAACGATCGCCTTATGGTAAATGCAGTTTTTTCTTCATTTCTGCTATTTTATTTCTTACGTATAAAAGAAAAAAATACCAAAAAAGAATACAGGTAAAAGAAGAGAGGGAGGGAGAGAGAGAGAGAGAGAGAGAGAGAGAGAGAGATAAAAAAAATGTAAAGAAAGAATCAGTGCAGCGGAGCTTATGCCGAAGAACCGAATAACCTTCATCATTAAGAGGATGTAAGACGTTACTAGTGCATTCTACTTAACTCGTTTCTTATAAATTCATTATAATTTGAATAAATTTTAGTAATGAAACGTTGGCATTAACGTCCTGAGCTCGTCGTCTGGCAATTCCTCTCCGTCGAAAGCTTAATAAAGGCGGCTCGAGAATTAATCCGGAGGCAGACCGGAGGCAGACCGGAGGCAGACCGGAGGCATAATGTAGAAGAGCATTAGAAGAAAATGTAAAGGAGCCCTGCTCGATAATAGGAGTCCATTAGCCTCGATAATTTGTGAGTTTCATAAATAATCGCGTGGCGAAGGGCGGACTCGGAGCGGGTTATTGGGTGGCTCAGACAACCCCTGGAATGCATGCGTTTTAAAGGTCGAGGAGTTCGGCTCTAAGGATCGAACAATAAAGAAATGGTCCCTCGGGGGAAGGAGGCGTTTTATCCGGCCCTTAACGCGTCGCGGAGCGATAATTTCGCGAGCGCGTAAAAGTCTTGGAGGTCGACTGTGGCGGAGGAGGGCGAAGACGGCTCGGAAGGCTGAGCACACAAGAGCCACGGTCGGAGAAAAAGGGGCGACGTGAGAGAGAGAGAGAGAGAGAGAGAGAGAGAGAGGAGGGAGTAGAAGCAGATGCGAGCGGACTTTATTGGGAGCGTCTGGGACGCCGCCACCGACGTCGCTTCTGCTTCTGGTGCTGCTAGTGCTGCTAGTGCTGCTGCTGCTGCTGCTGCTGCTGATGTTGATGCTGATGCTGGAGATGCTGATACTGATGCCGGTGCCGATGTCGATGCAGTTTCGTCGTCCGTGAGACGACGCGAAGGTCTCCAGAACGTTGACCATTCGGTATCTTAAAGGACTGCGGGAGCTTCGAGAGCCAAGGTCGCGGCTCTCCTCGCCCCACACCTCGCGACCCTAACCGCCCCCGCTCCCATACTTCCCCGACTTACTCTGGTTGGGCGCGAGTTTATCACTGCAGGCCCACGAATCTGTGGCACATTTATTTTTTTACCCTTTTCCCGGGACTGACGTCGGAACATCTCCCACCTCCTCCCTCCAACCGACCCAACTTCCCCGCCCACGCCTCACCTCCTCTCAGTCGCAGACTTGGGATTTTCGCGGATGCGTCTCTCCCGACCTAGCAGCAGCCTCCAATTAAGGCGCGCTCAATAATCGGGACCCTTTTCGCCGGATCCTTATCGCCGAAGAGGAGAAGGAGGAGAGGGAGGAGGAGGTTGGGCGCATTCCACGAGCGAGGGGCTACTCGGCGTGTAGGTAGGCTCCTCAGGACTCCGCTAGCTAGACTCGCTCGTGTCGTTAATGGTCGAAGGACGACGCCTCGGGAAAAATGAGTATCGTCTGTACCGACGGAGACCCCGATAATTCTAAGCTCGCCCCCGACCCTCGCGTAATTACTCGGTCCGTGTCTCTACGAGTTTTGGGCCCCTGCGAGTCTTACGACCGCCGTCCCAGTCGGAATCCGTCCCAATAATTGTTTGCCAACACTCTGCCGATTCTTCGAGCCTCGGCCGCTTTTATTGGCGTGGCCTTATCTAATTTCTTTTCTTTCGGCCCGGGACCGGGAGGGGCGGGGGACAGGACGCTATTCTCCCAACGCTACCCAACTTGGGATAATTCTTCATCGTCTTCTCCGACCTTAAAATCACGCGGACTTTTATCATTTATCCGTTATGACTACGCTTTATCGATCCAATTATTTATAATGAGTAATTACGAGGACTTAGTATCGGATGAATTTTTGCCTGCGACGACGATAAGGTTATAAAATAACCTTCTTGTTATTCTTGTTGTTATTATTACTGTTATTATTATTATTACTATTATTATTACTACTATTATTATTACTATTATTACTATTATTATTATTATTATTATTATTATTATTACTATTATCATTATTATTGTTATTATTAATGGTCTGGCTTTATAACTTGGTATTTGAATCGGAGTCGTGGCGATAAGCATTACGAGCTCGATATTGAAAATCTTTTCTTTTTACCAAGCTTTTTACCAAGGAACTTGAAAAATGTCGGGCAGCATTTTTTTTTTTGTTTATTAATATGTAAAGGTATTAATAGCCGGGTTATTATAGCTACGGAGGCCTTGCGGTTCCAGAAACGCTATCAATGCCGCGAGGGGCTCTTTATTATATCTATGAAAATGGATTTATAGGAGTTTCTTCGACGGAGTGGGAAATTCGTAGGTAATCCAAGGCCGTTCTAGGAAGAGTCGGCGCTCGGCTCCAGGAGTTTCCAATGGCCCGAAAGCAAGAATCTCGGGGATTCTCGAAATCCAATAACGAGACAGGGTCAAGCGAGTACCGAATTTTCGTCTCGGCTAAAAAAACCCGAGGCGGGCGCGCGTGTCCTTTGGACTCGACGACTAAGAGACGACTAAGAGACGACTGAGACGGGTGTACGGCGGTAGGGTGGGTTGGGCGAGAGGGTGGGAGGGCGGGTAGGGGCGCTCACGGAATAATATTTTTTGCTCTAGCCCGCAGAGACTCCTTTTACAATAATACAGGGGTCGGGCCGCTCGTAAGCGAAAAGCTCGTGTCCCCGGTCTATTTTCAAGTCGCGCCTCCTCCTCCTCCTCCTCCTCCTCCTCCTCCTCCTCCTCCTGCTCTCAACCAGAGTCCCAAAGAAATTCTTGTTTAGACTGAAAGCATTAGTGCATGCGCGGGGAAAAGAAATGTCCCCGGAGAGGAGGCCTCTTTCGGCTAAATGTATCTCCTTGACTTATAACTGGAGCGTCTCATCGCTGGCCTCATCGCCAGCCTCATCGTCCCATGTAAAATGCAAAGAGGCCAGGATGAGAGCTGCCCCCCCCCCGCCCAGCCCCCCGCAAGACAAAGACGAAGCCGGCGACGGCCGTAGCGGGCCGGTAGGCGGCGAGGGGAGGGAGTTTTGAATATCTCGGCGATCGTATCACGGGGGAATGCCACTTTCGCCAAATTTATAAGGAGCAGCGGGGACCTCGAGGTTCAAGGACTCCCTCTTTTATCGCGGCAGAGCTCCCCCGAGCGAGGTTGAGCCCGGCGAAAAATAGATCGGGCCTCACCGAGCTCGGATCCCTACTGCATTTTCGCCAATTCAACCGGACACTACTCTCCTTTCGCTATTCATCCCTTTAATCATGGACGAGCTCGCGTAAAATTACAATTTAGCCGTCCTTGCTAATTAAAGACCACTTACGTAAATGGATATTCACTCATTGGCTTCGCTCGTCTACGTTATTTAACAATTGAGAGACGCCTCATTTTACCAACAGGACTTTGTCAATGCTAATAAAGGCTAATCCCTCCATTTTCATTTTATTTCCACCGAAACGTGTATTGATAAGCGGGTTCGTGCCTGATATTCGAGCGCCTAATGCCAACGGCCCGGAACTAGCATCGGCAAGTTTATTGTATTATATAACCGAGGAGAGCTCGCCAATAATTAAATTACCTGTTTCTGTGCGATTCACATTTTCTCGATCGTGATGAGTAGGCAGAATGTATTTGATGAGCACGGCAGAATGAGAAGGCAGAAGTCAAGGGCTGACAGTACGTCAATTGACACTTAAAGAAAGAGGGGGGGGGCGGAGGAGTAGGGGCGTAGGGGCATAGGGGCGTAGGGCCGTAGAGGAGAGAAAATGATTGAGACGCAAGGCGCTCTGGTGCTCATTATTATTGTTAGTGCGGAGGCCAATAGATCGAGCCTAACTAAAAATCAGCCGAGAAAAGCCTTTAACGTCGCTCATTAATCTCAACGGTCTCATCCTCATGTCAGGCCGTTCGTAAAAAGTGCGCGACTCTGGCTTTCACCACTCGTTCGAGTTGCATAGGATACTTACTCGACTGGGGAGTTAAAAATAGATGCGTGTGCGTGTGGCGCGCATCGGCAACGTGCCTATGAATGAATGTGGACGCGTGCGAATAGCCCTGGCCGGCTGATGGGCTATATCATTATGATCGTCGGGAGAAAAATTGGAAAAAAGTGAAAAAGAAGCACGTGCTTGGAAAACTTCCCCATTCATCACGTAACAAGTGCACGTACACTGCACGCGCATTACGGAATAGCTGAGCAGCGAAAGTGAAACTAGAGGGGAAATGCGATCGTCGGCTGAGCGCGCGCGCGCGCGAAGGGGCAACGAGGGAGAAGTCGGAGAAGGTGAAGGTGGTGTGCGGCGGATGAGGTGGCGGACGAGTAGCATGAGGATGACTAGAGGGGTCGAGGGGACGAGGAGACGGATCGGCGGAGAGGGCGGCAGAGGGTGCGCGTGCGAGAGAGAGAGAGAGAGAGAGAGAGGAGAAGAAAAGGTAGACTAAAGTGAATAAGTAAGGATCGGCTTAGCTAGTTAGCGCTCGTTCCCTCGGACGAAGACGTCGGCGAAGAGGAGAGGCGAGGCCACCATGGCAGGGAGGGAGCGACGAGTGGGGCGGCCGGAGAACGAAAGGAAAGAGAAAATAGTAAAAAAGAGAAGAGAGCAAGCGAGGGAGAACGACGACGACGACGACGACGCAGCAGCAGCAGCAGCAACAGCGGCGGCGGCGGCGGCTGCGGCTGCGGCGGCAGCAGCAACGATGCAATTAGGCGAGTTATGCAGAGTGATGTCACACGAGTGAGAACACACTACTTCGTGTCTCGGGGTAACTGTGCTGAGTCAAGGACAGGCTGTCCAAGGCCTCTGTATGCGCCCCGCTCACGCTCACATGTGTCCGTGGGCTACGTGTGTACGCGCGCCCGAGCGAGCCGCCGTCTCCCCTATCGGCCCTCTCTCTGCGCTCCTTGTGTGCGTGCGGCCGCTTTTACGTATCTACGTGCGCGCAGCGGAGCGTCTGTTCGCTCCCTCCCTCTCCGCCGCGGCCACCTCCACCGTCGCCGCCGCCGCCATCGTCTCTCCCTTCGACCCATTGGAGTTTCGCAGGAGCGAGTTGCGAGTCTATGCCCGTAGCCCTTGCATGTATAGGGATCATTTGACGTCGATCGATGAACGAACCCTCTCCTCTTACCTTAACAATATTGAAACGCCTCTTTATTTTACCCTCTTAATCTCTTACTCTTTTACTTTATTACACAATGCGCTGAGGTCCTTCATTAACGATTGACGAACGATGACATTGCACAGACGTACTAAGCATAAAGCCGAGCCCTCATAGGCTTGCCAAGGCGGGATCTAAATAATAGATCAAGTGCAATCCGCCCCCCTTTGAATAAATAACCGCTCTAATGGATTTTTGATGCCGATATACCTGACCTTACCTCCGGCGCTCGATCCCAGCTCTCGATTCCGACCTCTGACTCGGCTCCGCAAAAATATATACGCGATATTTTGAGGGGGGCGGGGCGGGACTCTCATGTCTCCCTTCTAAAATGGGAGATCGTGCGAGAGAGGAGCTCATGCGTTCCGCCTCTTTTTCCCTGCGGATCGGATTTTTCCTTTGGCTTATAAAACGATCCCCATCCCCGGCAAGAGCCGTTCCTATTGACAATGGGACATTTTCAAAAGTAGCTTACGCCGTCCAAGTGTAATAACAAGAGGAAGAAGAAGAAGAAGCGAGAAGAAAGACGAATCGAGAAGAAGAAGAGGAGGAGGAGGAGGAGGAGGAGGCGGAGGAGGAGAAGAAGAAGAAGAAGAAGAAGAAGAAGCTGTTCATTATCCGCATTTATCCTAATGATTCTCCTTCTTGTAAGAACGAAAAGAGCAACTAGCGGATAAGAAAACATCCTTTTTCGTCCGTGGGAAATTAACAATAATGTGTAACTCATGCCTCAAGGCAATCGAGCCTCCCTTTCCTCTTCGTTCCCCTTCCTTGCGCCTTCCTTGCGCCTTCCTTCCCTCCTTCCTTCCCTCCTTCCTTCGTTCCCTCCGCCCTCATGTCCAATCCTATCCCTACCTATCCCTACCTATCCCTACCTATCCCTTCCTATCCCTACCTATCCCTACCTATCCCTACCTATCCCTCCCTGTCACTCCCTACTCCTTTTCCCTCTTCGGCAAGTTGTGTACGTTTGTTCATTGATACTTCAATACCTCCTGAAACGAGGTCATGCATCGGCCAATGCAATTATCATTCAATAAGACCGTGACTGAGAAAAATCTCTTCGGGTCAAACATCCAAAACGATGTAGAGTTAAATGTGCCGCGGTTTTAAATAACTGTAAATCCATATTTTCTTTTATAACATTAATTAACGTGTATTATTTATAAAGCGGCTCTGCACCTCGTTCCTTAATTCGATTAATAAGCATTTTCGAATTAGGCTAATTTTATAGCGCCTCCGGCTTTTAAATGTCATAAGCCCGTGCATGACTGCCTCTGTAAATATGAGGATTCGACGAGGATAGGGGCCGGGGTGGGGATGAAGGAGGAAATTAGCAATAGGTTCGGACGAGCCATTCCATTCGGAAGGAGGCTAGAGCCGTAGAACCTCGTAGCCAGAGGACTTTATATACGAAATGCTCCATATATCCCTCCTTAGCCGGCTATCGCTCTCGCTCGGGAACAAAACTCGTTCAAGCGGCGGCAATATACACGTAGACATTCATTATACCCGGGTGTATTTATATAGCCAACGACGACAACGACGACGACGACGACTACGACGACGACGACGACGACGACGACTACGACGACGACTACGACGACGACTACGACGACGACGACGACGACGACGACGACGACTACGACGATGCCGCAGCCCCTCTCGTTTAACTCGTCTTCTTTTATCCTCGCTGTGTGTATGTGCGCGAGCGCGCGCCTTCCCGTGCATGTGGACGTGCGTTTTTTCTTTTATGTTGGCTAGCTCGCTACTATACGTCACTCCCACCGCCGGTGGCGTTTTCACATGTTTCGCGCATTCGAGATTCTCATAGAGAGCCCCTCTCGCCACTTATTTCCTCCTCCCCGTGTTTATTTTCCATTTACTCGGGAGTCACGGAGAGAGCAAAAGTGAAGAAGACCGGGGCCGTCGAGGAGCAGGAAAATTACGTCAAGCGAAACGTTAAGGAGCTTACGCCACTTCTTCATCGACTTTATGCTCTGCGCTATTCTGCGCGAGCGGCTTATATTCCTTTTCATTAGCCCTTTCCCGCGGCGGGGGAGAAGGGGAGGGCGCCCCAGGGATAGAGAAACCCGATAATGTAGCAGCGCGTGCCTTTAATGCCTCTTACTCGAATTGCCCTTTATCTCCAATTGCTGGAAAATGTGTTACCGATCCCGTCAATGGATATTCCCTCTCACTCTCTCACTCTCACTCTCACTCTCTCTCTCTCTCTCTCTCTCTCTCTCTCTCTCTCTCTCTCTCTCTCTGTTTCTCTCTGTCGCTCTCTCGCCCCTCCCCTTCGTCGCGCTCTCCTTCGATTCTCCTAAATTCTTCCCGAGCTCTATTTACGATGCTCTTCATAATTTTATGTGTACCGGTTTCCTCCCATACACTGGCCCCTATCACAATACAGCCGTAGCATGTGCTCGCATACGCGTCCTATACACGGTTATGTGTATACGGTGGGCGGGGGAGGGTGTCTATATTTGTGATCCTACGCTCGACGGAAGATAAAAGTTCGCCTCGCTTAATTAAGGAATTCTCCGGATTTCGCCGGCCTTTTATTTCACCACTGCTGCTTTATATTCGTTATGAAGATCCGGTATTTTGCGCACAAATTAATTTGAAATCTCAACGGATACAATTGCATTTTACTCACCGAGGGGACCTATAAAATATCCAAGTGCTATTATTAGGATTATTATTATTATTATTATTATTACTATTATTGTTATTGGGGTTATTATTGCTATTGTTATTGTTATTGTTATTATTGTTATTATTAATTTTATTATTATTATTATTATTATTATTATTATTATTATTATTATTATTGATTTGTAAGAAGCGAACGCCACTTTTGTCTTCTTTTCTTTTTTTTACATCATATAAATAATCGGCCCGGTATTTTTCGAGTTCAATAAATTTATGCTAAATCAATGTTAAATGAATAATGTTTGGGATCGCAAGGCATTGCAAGGTTTTAAGAGCCAATTAGCCGAACTTTCTTTCCGACATCGTCTCCGTTTCTTAATAATGTTTATAAATAAAGGAATCCGAACCCTTCCTCAAAGATGTAAAGCGTGTCATGCAAATAGCCGAAATTTTAATAGTCGTAAGTAGGCTAATAAATATATTTGACAGTCAATAATGCGGCCGTTACTTTTGAAATCTGTATTTTTGTAAGTTTTCTTAAGTTTCGCTTTGCAGGGGGATGTCGAGAGCTTAAGTAAGGCCTTGGAAAATATTAAAGGCATTCTTAGTACATATTAAAACGTCGTCGGCTCGCCTGCGCTCATCCGGAATTAAAAACGGAGTGAGAGAGAGTGAGTGAGTGAGAGAGAGAGAGAGAGAGAGAGAGAGAGAGAGATCCCTCTACTATAACACGCCTTTATTAATGCACGAGCAATGGCGTAGTACATACTGTTATGAGTAGCCGTTCGCGCTTTTTATCGATTTCCTAATTAACCGTTACATTAAAGTATTACTAATGGGATAGGGTTGGGGGGGGCGTATTTATAAGAGGGCCGGAGGGGAAAGGAGACTGAGAGCAAATAAATGTCGTAAAGAGGCCTTCGCACAGGGATGCATTGGAATTCTCGTCTGGACTCGAGGGGACTTTCAATAACCGAGCTAACAGTTCCCAATTTTTCCTCTCTCTCTCTCTCTCTCTCTCTCTCTCTCTCTCTCTCATCTCTTTTTCTTTGCTCAATCGTCGCCAATTTAATGGAGGTAGGGCTCAATTAGGTTCGCACGATTAGTAGCGTTCCAAGTACTTATTAAGAGCCATTAAAAGGATAAGGCGTAATCGGTTAAATAAGCGAGCGCGCGAGGACTGGCGGGGGGAGGGGGGTGTGGAGAATAGGCGAGAGCGACCATTTCTCTATTTGTTATTGCACGATTGCACGGGAAGGATGAAAACGTTGAAGGATCAACGAACGACTCGGCGGGCGGAACCGGTTCCCTTCCTTGGGGATCGGCATCCTCGGCGCGACATTGTTTGCCCGGCCACGAAAAATGCAACGACCTGCACTCGGGAGGGGCTCGGTAATTTTTTATCGTCCGCACGTGCCCGAGTCTTAAATTCCTCCGGGCCGGCTCCCCCAGGACTTTCTCCGTCCTCCTCGTCCTCGTGATTTCGGCCCTCATCTCTGGGCGCGACCTCACCGAATTATGTAAATGCCTGGCGCAACTCCCTACGTGCTCCATGATAACTCATTATCTCTCGGTCTTCCTTTTATTGCGTCTCCAAGCCCTTCGCCGCTCCTTCGCCTCCTCCTCCTTTTTCTTCCCTCGACGTTTTTCGTGATTGGCGCGTGCTCCGGCTTCAAGCGCACCGCGCGGCACGACTCCTCCGGCCCAACTTATTCCCCCATCCCTCCCTCCCTCCCTCCCTCCCTGCCCCCAATAACCTTTTTATCCTCGCCTTTATTTTTATTCCACGCCCCCTCCCTCCCGCCCCTCCGCCTCCTTCACCGCACTCGACTCGTATTACCCCCGTCCCCGCCTCGCCCTTAATCCCCCCTCCCCGCCTCCCGCTAACCCCGTCAACCGCTCTCTCCCCGACCTGCCCGACCCCGACCTTCACCCCCCCCAACCGTAATAATTCCCCTGAAATGCTTATTAAATTCAGCCCTCGTCCTCTAATTAATTAATTAATTAATTATTGCAATTATTTTCGTAATTCGCACTTCGCTTATACATCGGATTATTATTATTATTATTATTATTATTATTATTATTATTATTATTATTATTATTATTATTATTATTATTATTATTATTATACGTGCAGGATATTACGGCTTTAGAGCCCTTATCGCATTGATATTATGATACTATGTTTCTGGGAGCTCTCTCTCCCCCTCCCCCCACTCTCTTTCGCTCTCTCGGTCGACGATAAAGCATCTTAGGAGATTAAGTTCAATAGTAATGTAAGAATCCAGCCTACTCAATTATCGGCAGTTATGCAATAATCTGTCTGTACTATTGAGTCGCTTTCTTACTTACTTGACTAATAAATTGATAAGATACGTATTAATTACATTACTTTCACCGCACGATCTTCAATCCTGTTGTTGTTGTTGTTGTTGTTGTTGTCGTTGTTGTTGCTGTTGCTGCTGCTGCTGCTGCTGCTGCTGCTACTACTACTACTACTACTACTACTACTCGCGGCCCTCCCTTCGCCGCCCCGTGCGTTTTTTGTTATTGTTTATTTTTATGGAATGAAGAAAGCGTTAATAGTCGCGGATATATTGAATTCGCGCATGTTAAGTCGACCATCGGCCATTATAAGCCTTTGGTTTCGATTTCTCGCAACAGAAGCCGAGCGAGAGAGAACTAAGGCTGTTGAACTTGTTATTTTAATTACGTCGTTATCCGTACTGTTGCCAACTTTTGCATTGCCTATTAACGCTCAAAGATTACTAAACGGTGAGAGACGCAAAAGACGTTTGTCTGCTGCCTCTCCGATAACTCGACGCTCCGTGATCGAGAAATTTTCCCTACTTCGGCCTTAGAGTCGTTCGTTATACATTTACGTATCGGCGACGAGGCTCAATAATATACGTCTTCATTCGAATATTCACTTTCTCGTCAATGAAGTTGATAAACTCCTCGGAATAGATTTACTTACATGCTATCAGCCTGGCTAACTGCCCTGCTCTCACAGAGCTTTTACTTCATTTCAGGAATCCATTCGCGATTCGTTTCTCTCTTCCCTTTCATTACTTATCATCATGCATACAAACGTCAACACGTGTAATTGTGTTACTGATTATTTCATTAAGCGCTCGCTGAGGAGGGAAAAAATTATTTCCTAAACATGAAGGTCTTGGCTTTAAAACATAATTCCCTACGGCGTAATACTCACTTGCTTATTGTTGTTATTATTATACGTTATTCGAAAATAAAGTTCGATAAATAAATGATATAAGAAGATTATTGGGAAGGAAAGTTAGTTGGGGAATGAATAACGTAACCGATAACATATTTAATCCGAAATGAAGATGTACAAATCCCCATAATTGTTGAAATTATTTCCACATCTTATAATTAGGTAATCAATAACAGCTTATGCAAGTTATAAATATAGGTTTTATTTAATTAAATCTACGTATGTAAATCATACCAATTACTCTTTGGCACGCCATCCAATGCGCTAAAGGCTAGAAATGCTAATTATATTTAATTAAAATTAAAAATATGAAACTGGATACTTGTTGCCGCCTTATAATAATAAGCTTTATTAATTATTATTATTGTAACTATTATTATTGCTGTATAAATTAGGGACTTTACATTAAATGCATTATTAAAGCTTATGTAGAATGTAAAAATGTGTAAATCAATTTAGAAATGTAATTTAAAGTCTCATTTTTCTTTGATGCGTTAAGCACGAATTGTATTCACAAGCACAGGTTCTACATGATTATATATACGTATAATATACACATATATTACGTATATTAGCAATTTGCGAGGGAAGCTCGAGAAAGAAAGTTTCCCGAGGAAAAAAGCCAATGTAAACAAAGAAAGTAAGAAATAAATTAATAATAAATGCGTCTTTAGGATGCGCGAGTAAATTATGGGTAGAGTCGTATGTGGGTGGGTGGGGGGAGCGATAGATATAGCGAGCGATCGTATTGCACGTTGAGACACGCACACAGACACGCACGCACACGCGCACACACCATCCAGTACATCCAGATGCGCGGTTGCTAAATTAAAATCAAAGTTCCCCGGAACGTTAAGGGCCGACTACTCTCCGTAGCGTCAATTAGTCGCTCGAGATGAAATTGCAGTCGTCGATGCCCTTTTCGGACAGACATACTAATGACGTCTCCTCCCCCCCCAGCGACACGGCGATCGATTCTCGCGAATATGCTGCCGGCACACTGATCAAGGAAATCCCCTCGGCAGAATTTCATTACCAATACTTACAACGACCAATGAATGCCCCTTTTACCATCGATATCAAATATTTCTTATTTATTAATTCGTTTCGGTGTGGTCATTACCTGACTAGTTGGAAAAATAAATTTGCTTATTATTATTAAACTCGCGTGAGTAAGTAATTTTTCAATCGTTATTCTCAGCGTCGGACTACTCGTACTTGAAATTAGGTAAGCGCGAGAGACCCTGTAAAAATCATTAATCCACTCATTAATATCGAGAACTTCTTATTAATTTATCCTTATTGGGAATATAATTTTTTTTTTTTTTTTTTTCCCTCATAAACGAAAATGACGGGAACTTTATTACTACTATTACTACTATTACTACTATTATTATTACTATTATTACTATTGTTATTGTTATTGTTACTGTTGTTATTGTTATTGTACTTCCTCGTCGGTGGCGAAGTGAAACTCTTGGTAATAAATTGCATCGAGTTCCGGTGTACGTTCCGTAAGATATTATCTGGAATAAAGTCGTAGGTAAGTGCGGATGCGTCATGGAGTTGACTAAAATTGCCCGGTTTTTCTGATAACTCGTATTTGTAAATTTGTAAATGGGAGCGCGAGATTGTCCTGGGGCTCTCTTCAGCCGGCAACGGGAGCACGAAATTAAAATTCCATGTCATGGACCCACCCTTGAATGAAGCCTACGACGATGCAGCTCTAGCCAACATCATTCGCCAACCCAATTATATATTTATTTACCACGTAATATCGCGTTGGCCCTGATCCGACCGCAAGCATGTGCAGCAACACTTGTATAATCCACGTTATGTAAGGCATGTAAGTCGGCATAGGATTACTTCGATAACGTTGACGTTAGCGCTGCGACGCAGTTTATTTCAATGTGCTTTTTAATAAAATTCAACATTTTATAGACAAGGGGAAAAGCGGTACATTAGCCAGTCTGGCTTTTGAATTGATCTAGAGACAAGCGCATGAACGTCGGACAAGGATTATAAATATTTTATTCTAATCTACCTATTTACACTTTTTTATCCTTCTTGCTTATTATTTTACTCACTTATACTTATACACGCATACGTATCGATGTTATTAAGCTTCTAGTAAAATCTTACACCATCCAAGCCATTATTACAGTCGATAAGAGCGTAGACGTGAAAATACCGAATTAATGTTATTATGAAATCCTTCGGGTTCGTTGTGCTCTTCGTGCATGAGAATGACAGGCGATCGTTTCAAATGTCAAGCTCCCCAAAATCATTTGTTAATGCATTTCTCTGCACTTTCAGATATGAATTAATTCCAGATTAAATATCACATTTACGAGGGTCTACGTCGTACCAATGATAATCAATATCTATATGTAAAAAAAACTGATTTGTAATTTTTAAAATAATTTCGTAAAGTATAAAATTATCACTTCTTATAAAGAAATGTTCATTTAATTATAGGACAAATTGACAATCCTTAAATTTTTCCTTATTTCCTAGGAACTGAATCTATTCATTCACCTTACTAGCTTAATTAATAATTTTTTATTACAATAATTGTTAAATAAATTCCCACGATAGTAAAATTATTACAGTTTATACGTTTTGATGTAACGATTATAAAATGCTCATCGTCAAAAGCAGGCAATTCAAGGTCAATGTAATATCGGGCTAAAGTATTGGCGAATAATGAGTATCCAGCTTACTAAAAGGGAATTATGAGAAGCATTAGTGATACGGGGTTAGTGCGCTAGATAAATGATGATTTTACATCACACGTGCCACTGATTTTAATTCAGTAAAACTGTTTCCTTGCAAATAGTTTATTTAACACACGAAACTTTGTACGCAATTAAAGTGAAAATGTAAATGATGTGTAAAGAGAAGCGAATTCTGAGTATTTTTTTTTTTATTGAAAGATACGGAGAGCAAGCAAGTGATAAGCGAGGAGCTAAGAATGAGTTGTGCGTTCGCTGTGCTAACCTTATCACATGTATAATAGAGCTTATGTATATATATATATATATATGTATGTATGTATGTAACGATACGAATGAAAAAAGACTCGTTGACCGAGTAAGACTCTGGTTAACTATCGCTTATGCTTTCTTGTACCCGGATTTCGAAGGATGCCGTGTATTAAACATTCGGATTGTCGTTTAAGAATCCCATTAATATTAAGGGCAGTGATTTAGATTAAAATGCAAAAGTTTAAAAATTCGTGAGGTTGGTCGTAATGATCGAAAGGCATTTATATTTATGATTAAACGAAGACATTGCCATCCGTGTACTTACAATGTAAATGATTATATTTGCGACATTTGAGTTTATTATTAAGAAAGTTAAATGCTTCATTGGATGACTTAAGGGAATGATGATTTTATTCGTATCGCTGAAAATTTCCATTAATGAAGGAGTTGTTACCGTCCGAGATTAATTATCTTCTTTATTTGTGTATCTCACGAAGGCATTTAACGATCGGTAATTGTTCCTTCATACATTATGAACAATATTTCATATCGAAGGCTAATAAATATGGCACTTTTTAAGTTAACGGTTAGGAGCTTATCGCTAAATGATCGGAAAAATCACTAGAAAATTAATTATTCATTGGATCGTAAACAATTTTTTATTCACGTAATGTTTTATGCGCAGGTAGCGGCAGAATTGTATAAGCTTAATGCACAATTAATTCATTGGATTGTAAAATAAAAGTGTCGGAGTAAGTTATTCCTCTTCCTATTGAATGGCTAATCCTTCATGCGAATAATGTCTAAACTGGAGCGTCGGAATGAATAATCGGTGATATCTCTTTGTAATCGGGGATAAAAAGTCGCGCGGATAAGTGCGCAATTATAGCTTGAGCGTGTGATCCGTGGATGCTAAGGGCGGGTGGGGGGGATTGGCGGGAGGCCTTATCGGGAAAAAGGATGAGGGTGAAGCGCGTAAGTCCACGAGTAAGTGATATCCTTGAACGGACGCTTCTTTTTGTTTATCGAGACCGCGCAATCGGCGAACGACGAGTCCGACCGAATTATTAGTCACGCGGGCCGGATTATTAATCCCCGCGCCGATTACGCATCCGTAGGATCGAGCGGGTCCTTTGTTCTTGGGCCTGTGCTCGGGGTCGGGTAAATCGCCCCATGTGGGCTTTTGTCATTACGAGGACCGAGGACCGAAATTCGCTCCCTTCTGTCCTTCGTCATCCGTAATTCACGCGGCGGCGGTAGCCTCCCCGGTCGGGGGGAGCCTCGGAAGCCGTAGCACGCGCCGCTTCCTACGAGTTGCCTCGCGCTCAAAGACATTAGTAATTATTTAGGCATTGGCTGCTCGTCGCCAGATCAATATTGTATAAATAAGAACGAGAAGGTTGCGTGTAGAGCGGCGGCGGTGGCGGCAGCGGTGACGGTGGCGGAGGAAGGGGACGACTGGCCGGCAAGCGCTCGGCGCGCCGAGACATCCTTGCGTCGCGTAGTGACGCGTAAGAATCCATTGTCTATCCATTGTCGTCGGTTCAGGTGACGATCAGGTGCGTCGGCACTTGTCTTGGCTTTCGAACAAAAGTAGAAATAATTTCCGGCCTGGATTCACACGGACGGCCGCCAAGATATATAGATAGATTTAAGAGAAGTGGTCGAGCGGGACATCCGTATCCGTACCCACGTCTTCGTCTTCGTCGCTTTATCTCGGCGATCGATGGAGCCTCGGACGAAGGGGCAGTAAAATCATTGTCCGGCAATCGAGTTATTTCATCGGGAACGAGAGAATGGCAATGTCGCGCGTAATAAGCATTGAATAATCGAGCGCCCAGCTTTGTTCGGGGCGAATGCAAAATAGGTCCATGGCACCGGGTTACGTTACGTCGTGCGATCCTCGCCGCGGTATGCGAGAGAAGGCAAGAAGGCGCTTTCAGCCGATCGGGGAACGGACCTTATGATGCAATTATTAAATCTCGTTGGCCGCGCTATCGTTAATAAAAGCGATGCGACCCCCTCTGGGCCCACAGGGGGTGGTTGGCGCACCCCTCCCCTTACTCCACACACACACACACACACACACGCGCGCGCGCGCGCGCGTCATCCTATCCTAGCCGCTACGCGAGATTATGCCGAGGATTTATTGTAGAGGAAAAACGCTCGATATATCGATAATACCCCCCGCCCCCTGCCCCACCGACAACCCACCCCACCCAGAGAGGTAATTGAAATTCTTTGTAGGATATCGCCTCGAAGGATATACGTTGCATGCCCGAGCCCCATTCGAATTCCAATGCTGCTTGACAAGACATATTAACCGGCAAATACAATGACGTTCCTTTTAACAAAATTACTTACAGAACTAAAACTGCCTACTACCTCCGGGCTAAACGGCATAACGGATTCTCATTCTTTAGGATGTTAGAATATTTGTATATTTGTATATTTGTATATTTGTATATTTGTATATTTGCAATCCATGGCCTCCTGGCGCGACTCTATATTTCATAATATTTGCTAAAGGAAGCTAAAAACGCATGTACCGACGACATTGCGACCCAAGATTCATGCAATATCGTTATTTAGCCTCTTTCCCATAATTTACTTTACTATAAAAGTTCTATTAAATCGCGCGTTTTTATTACTTTATTGAAGCGACTCTTTTTTATTTAAAAGATTTGAAAGGCTAGTTTTAATCACCAACACGATTCTTCAACAAATTCTTCTCTCTTCCTTATTCTTAGCTTTATACCTTTATATCTATATATATATATAGATATGTGTGTATATATTTAATATTAATGTATTTTTCGAACCATCGATGATAATGATTTTCAATTTTCACGTTCTTATCGACATTCCTAATAAATTACATACAATTACATATCCGACTAAATGTGCAATTGCTTGATTTTTTCGAGGTAATTATAGGGAAAGGTGGAAGTGTTTGTATTAACGATTCTCGGCTTTAATATTGATTTCGTGTAACGCTAATGATAGATAAGGGTTTGGCTGGTTTCGAGCGGGAGTCCTGGCAACGTAAGGGTTTTTTGCGTTAGGCGGGGCAGTTATGGAAACCGAGACTATAGAAATTTAGACGTTAAATTCTCATTGCTCGGAGAGGCGGGGCTTTACTTAAATACTTTAATGATAGATAACGAGAAGCGTGTAGCAGCGGCACGTGAACGGTGCAGAGTGCGGCAGCGATGCTCGTTTAAAATCACGCAGATCTTGTAATTGCGACTGTTAGCCGGCCATCCTTACTTAGCAATTAGCCCTCAAGATTCCACATGAGCGGGGGAACGACTTGGCAATAGTTTGTAAATCGCCGGCGCGTTATACAAACAAATTGAATAATTGCATTAAATAATTCACTTTGCGAGTTTAATTAAAACGAAGTTTAACGCGCGGAGGGTCGGATTCGCAGGTTCGCGGGTTCGCAGGTTCGCAGGTTCGCAGGTTCGCAGGTTCGCAGGTTCGGGGGGGGGGTTAAGGGGAGGAGGAGCGACGGAAGAGTTCGACGGAATCGAAGTTAATTGCTTCGATAGGAGCATGTAGTTCGGAAGTTCGGTAGCCGGAGTCGGCATTAGTCACATGGCTGGATGATTAAGTTATTCCGTGAGGAAGCGTCGGAGCATAAAAGGATTAGGAACGGCCGTGTAATGGCAACGAGGTGACGACGATCGACTCGATTATGCAGTTGCGAGTCGCTAAGTCGTTAGGCTAACGAGGCGAGCGCGAGGGGGACCGTGATTTTCCAGCGCTTGGCTGAATTCCCATGCGGAAGTCAGCACGGCTCTCTCTCTCTCTCTCTCTCTCTCTCTCGCCTCTCTCTGGCTCATTGGAAAAGTCGCGGCGACGACCTCCCGCCCGACTCTTTCCTCGATCTACCTGCGCTTACCTGCCGCTCCACCCCCTCGCGTACCTTTCCGCTCTTGTGCTTCGAACCCTTCCTTCGAGCCCCAATAACCTTACGCGAAGTCCATGCACTTGCAGCCTACTCACCTTTATTATTATGCTTACTGTAACTCAAGGATAGTGTTGTTCGTCGTCGTCGTCGTCGTCGTCGTCGTCGTCGTCGTCGTTGTTGTTCGGAAAGAAATGCCGTCGTAAATAAAACTAAGCTCTCCGGTATTTTCTTACCATCGGATTATCCTAATTCGCTGATAATCTAATTCGTTCGAATTACGGTACTGCAACTTGAATTCGTAATGATCTTGCCCACAAGATCTTGTGTCACTACACCTTGGCGATCTAATAATACGTTTCAATGTTCAAAATACAGCAATGCATGCGTATTTGTATTATTTATTGGATTTCAAGCATCTCCGTGATCAGTCCATGACTGATCGATCATATCCTAATGAAATGACAGATTTCCTGTATTCTTTTTATGTCGCCAAAACAAAACCCTATAATTATTATATTATACTTCGGTCTGCAGTTGACGCAACGAGGAAAATCCAAATTCGCCCGCCCACGACTTAGATTGTCGATCGGTGCGATTGACAATGAAAATTTCATTTGGCCCTCGGCTGCCTCTGAGACTCTTACGAAGATTGATCTATTTGGCTAAAGAGCTTGGATCGGCTTCAGCTATTGGCTTCACCGCTTTATTATCAGACGTGCGTTATTAAAGGCCACTAAATTCTGTATTATCTGGCGTGAACTTATTTTTAGTCGGCGATTGCTGCTCTTGCCTTGCCGAACGAGATCAACGAATTAGTTATTCGACAGTTAGATGGTTTTATTGCAAGCCGAGCGGAGAAGGTGATTTATATGTACAGCACTTTTTCGTACGGACTTGAATGCTTAATTTCAAGGCTGTATGTAATTATCGATCTTTGTTCAATAAGGCGAGCCGCAGTAAGAAAAGCTTTTTAAAAAAGAGTTGAGTTAAAACTATGTAGTTAATTGTATATTAAATTTGCTTTAACAGCCATGAATCACGGGGGAATTAATTGCGCCAAGTTGAGAGGTTGAAAGAAAAAGAAAAAGAAAAAGAAAAAGAAAAAGAAAAAGAAAAAGAAAAAGAAAAAGAAAAAGAAAAAGAAAAAGAAAAAGAAAAAGAAAAAGAAATAGAAAAAGAAAAAAGAAGAAAGAAAGGAGACGAAACGGATAAGTAGAGAAATGCATTTTTTTTTCTCGCACATTGATTCGGCCTTGTGTAAAAGATATCCAATGAGTTTAAGTTAAGAATAAAAAAGGTCAGCATTAGGATATCGGCGGAGTCATGTAATGTTCTCGAACGAAACTGTTCTTTCCGAACGCCGTTCGTTCCTGACCGCTACTTTTAATTGTTTTTTTTTTGTTGTTGTGTTTTTTATTTATTTGTTTTTTTGTTTTTTTTTTTTTTTACCAACTTTTTATTCTTCTACGTTTTTCTGTCATAGAACAAACGATGCCGGGTAAGAAACAATGAAGTGACTTAAGAGGCGATGGGCGCGGAATAACAATAAGCTGCTTAAGCTGCTTTCGAGCTGTCGCGGAGATTAGCTAATTTCTTCGAAGCGAAGTGAGGTTAGCGCTTGTAACGAATGTTATGTTGGGTGGCGTTGAGTGAAAGCGCCTCCGGATCTGGATCGATCCAATTAAGGAACCGGAGGGTCGGAAAGGACCGCGGAGAATCCTCGGAGCCATCCCTCCCTCCTCCCTCGTCCTCTATATCATTAGACAGATACCGGACGCCGGCCGATCTATTCTCGATTGGCGCACGCGTAACAGCGTAACAGCGTATAGATCGTTGATTTTCCATTGCCCCGGGTGACTCGGCGTGTCCCACTGGTCCACTACACGTCTAAATACATTGCCAGGCGAAAATACGCCGAGGGGAACGAGCGAGGACGTAAAAGGAAGTCGCGCTCGCCTACGGTTATTTTAGGGCACGCGCAACTGCGTAGCTTTGCGAACTTTCTTTTGTCGCTCGACAATGATCCTCGTTAACTAGACCTTGCGCCCGTCACGCAGCCGTGAAATCAGTTTCTTTGTCCTCTGGGGCACAGAATCTCTACCTTCGCCAAAGACCGCTCTCCCTCCCTCTCATTACTTATTACTTTTATCCGCGATTTTTATAATACGAGGGCCCTTATATTACTTCAGAAAAGCTCCCCCCCCCTTCCCCCTTCCGATCCCCGAACCGCTTCCTCCACCCCCTCCCGCCCCCATTGATCCCACGTCCTCACTTATTTTACTTGTTTATATCAATACATAATTACTTTATTCAATAAATTCTTTATCGCTAATTGGTTGTATTATAATTAAACTCTCTGACGTATTCGACTCTATGCGTCAACAAGAATTTCCCTCGTTTTTTCTCTCCTTACTTGTCCGTCTTTTTTCGCAATTAAATATAATTGAATTATTTCAGTTTCGAATATTACGCAGATGAACTAACTATAAAAGTAAGCGCTTAGAAAGTTTTCATTACTAAATCTTAACGCAAATCATAGTCGTCGTTTACGAAAAAGTTAAGCTATCGGCACTGTTCTCTTACTTTTACTACTATTTAAATGCACGTCTTCAAATCATGCCGTATTATTTATTTTCTCGAAAAAAGAAAACGCTCTGGAAATAGATAATTGCGGGAGTCTGGTTATTTGCGGTAATGAGAACGGAATGGTAATGGCGCCCGATCGGGAAAAGCTCCGAAATCATTTAGGCATTCGAATTACCGCGAATAAATAAAAACCTGGAATGCCTAATGCAGGTGCAATCAATGCCAAACGACACCAAGTTAATAAGAGCGAGAGAGTGAGAGTGAGAGAGAGAGAGAGAGAGAGAGAGAGAGACGAGGGCAAAAAGTGTATCAAAGGCGAGCCAATCGGCATCGACGCTCGTACTTTTTTATGCAACAAGTTGAGCGAGATAGATAGGAAGGAAGCGTGAGAGAGAGAGAGAGAGAGAGAGAGAGAGAGAGAGAGATGAGCTAATAATCGGCAATAGCGAGGGACGGTCGTCGGTATAATAATAGTTAGCGGTCTGGCAAAAACGCATGTAACTTTCCTTCTTAAGCCCGACACCCACGGCCATTTTTACATCACGTCCTATCCGGCGAGCTGAATGTTCGGTGGTGGTTGGGGGTGGGAGGGGTGGTGGTGGTGGTGGTGGTGGAGAAAGAGGAGAGCTGAACATCGAACGCTCACTCTCGCAATTTCCTAATGATTATTAAGTTTCTCCTGGCTCGGCAGAGCGATTGCAATTAAAATTTGCGCGGCCGCGTGCCAATGCAGAGTCAGCGATGAGCCTCTCGCTCGCTCGCCCGCCCGCCCGCCTTCATTTTCTCTTCTCGCGGTACAAGTCCATAGATCAAGATCTTCCTACGTCCCTGGCCTTGCGCTAGACAAGCAACTTTCACATAATGCACCCACGGGACTTTCACGCAGTCGAGCCGCACTCCTCGCTCGGCCCACGGAAAAATCGCTTAACCGACTTGGCTACTAAGCCCCGTACCGGGACCTTACCTCGCCTCTTCGCCTCCTCGCCTCCTCGCCTCCTCGCCTCCATTCTCCTAATAATATTTATCTTCCTCTGGCGATTTTCTCTCTCCCCCTCCCGCTTACCGGCGACTCACATTAACCAATATCTAACTAAGAAAAATCATTTTCTTCAAAATAAGGCGGACTTCTCGCTTCCAGTCAAAGTCAGGTTTTGCCTTTAAGGCTCCTCGAGCATCATTTGCGACAATGTTGTCGTTTCTCGCACCTTATTAATTAACAACAAAAAAAAAAAAAAATAAAAAAAATAAAAAAAAAATTATATATTGCAGTCGCAGTTCCGCTCTGTCCGTGTTATTGATCCTCGATTCCGGAGGAGTCCGAGCTCGTGCGCGTCTACCCTGAATCCCATATCGAGCCTAGAATCCAAATCTTTCCCCGTAAAATGGAAAGTACGGAACGACTTTATCGATATTTCGCACGATTGCGCACTGAAATGGCGGACAATTCAGAGAAGCTCGTTTTTCTCGTGAAATGCATTTTTGCAGGCTTCATCTGTGTACAGCTTCTCTCTCTCTCTCTCTCTCTCTCTCTCTCTCTCTCTCACTCTCTCTCTCTCTCGCTCTCTCTCGCGAACTACCTTCGTCGGTCCTCCTCCTCCTCGGCTATGTATTATTGCACGAAGGAAACTGGCAGCGATTTATACGCGTGTACGAATTCTGCATTGTTTTGCATTATTTTTATTGTTTTCCGTTGAATTTAGCGAGCGCTTCGTTAGATTCGAATTCCCTTTCGCAATTTGTTATAGTCAACTTTCTTTCTGCGCCGCAGTAACAAGTTCACGAACAATAAGTTCCGTTTCATCGCTAAATTGGAGCTCGATAATTTTGTGGATTCGTTGCGCGTGCAATTTCTCGTGGAAATTCCTTGAAGAAGCCAACGACGAGTCCGCGTTATTAATATGAACTGTAATTGTCAACGGTTTGAACGAGCTCGGCCGGACTTTGGGTATTCGTTTTTAACGAACGACATTTAAGGATGAATTATGAAATTTAAGGACGAATTATCCGACGATTGACCTATACACGGATATATATATAAGTTTTTGCAAATGTTATTATTGCGCGCGAAGCTGACCACGCGCGCGTTATATTTATGGCTAATAATAGTTGAGCTAAGTTGAGTAGAATATTGCAGGCGGAACGTTAGAAAGGCTCCTCGGACGTGGTATCCTGGATGCGAGGACGTCGGAATAAACACTTTCGTCCTCTGTTGAATGTTATCGGCTCTACGTGTCCCTCGATAGATGATTAACGGCTCGCGTGAATAACGTACTCGGTAAAAATAGGCGGCTCGAGGGTGAAACATCGACGGCTCATTTGCCCCCTCCCCCCCCAATCCTTCCCGCAGACTTATCGACGTGATTCACTTTGAGAATTAAAACACTCGGCGCGCACCGTAACTCCACTCCTCCGGCATGACGCGTCCTCTCCTCGGCTTTGTTACGCGTGCCCCAAACCCGTATTATTAGATAACGGCCTCCGTGTTTTTTGTTTCTATTATAAATCCGAACGATCGCTGTTTGGACATGCGGCTGTTAAAATGCTAATCATCGATTGCTGGCCAACAATCGATTTCTATATCCATCGACGACTCGGCTCTCTCTCTCTCTCTCTCTCTCTCTCTCTCTGTGGGTCTCTCGTCAACGCTGGCTTCGCTTATCAGCTCAATCCCATTATTCATACTGCCATTATTCACAAGCAATATTTTTGTATATAAGGAGCCAGAAACGCTCCTGCAATTTATCCTCGATGCACTGATTTACGCACACCTCCACCTCCACCTCCACCTCAACCTCCATCTCCGTCTCCGTCTTCATGCACGGGCAACTTCAATTCAATTGGTTCGGTAAGAATGACATTTGTCAGTCCGTCCAATCACTCTTACCAACCTCATCTACGCCTATTAATTTACGAACCTCCGTACATCGCCAATTCGAATAATAATACCGATAGAAATTTATTACGTAATGCGAACTTCTTACTCGTGGTACGCGTATCATGGTATCATGAAAATTGCGCGTTTGAATTTGGCGGTTAAGCGGTAAGAGAAGCGGATCGTGGACAGTTATATGAAATGTCAAAGGACGAGGATCGAAGTAACATTTATATGAAAAAAAAAAAAAAAAAAAAGAAAAAAAAGAAAAAATTCTCGTAATAATATTTCTCCCTCGTATAAGAAAAAGAAAGAAGAAAAGATAGAGAAAAAAAAAAGAAAGAAAAATAAAAAGAAGAGGCAGAAGGCCTGTGTGCACAACATTGGTATACGAATTTAATCCATCGAGTTATTAATACGTTTCGTACAGTTTTTAACTTGGCTCGGTGACTGCGAGTGAGAAATAAATGGCACCATTAAGCATTACTGTAATGTGCCCTTTGATGTCATTTCTCTTAACACCCACGAATGAAAATGCATTAGCCGTCGCTCAATAAATTCAGCAATTTTTATCATTGCACTTTCTGACCCATTTTCCAAGGCAAGGCTGTGGCAGAGAGAGAGAGAGAGAGAGAGAGAGGGAGAGAGGGAGAGAGGGACAGAGGGACAGTGGGACAGGGGCAGGCATTTATTCTCGCTGCCCGAGCAATCGTCCAATTATACGGCCGATGTGCATCCAATTATACGAGAGTTATGGCTACGACTGACCGGAGCGCCGAAATACTTTGTCCACTAAATCTCGAGTCGATAGTCAATGGCTCGTTCGATAGCTCGAGCCCGTTCGTTCCTCCAGCTCCTGCTTAAATCAATTCCCTTCCATCCTCCTTCTCCTTATCGTTACTCTTATCGTTGTTGTTGCCGTTATCATTATTATCATCATCATCATCATCATCATCATCATCGTCGTCGTCGTCGTCGTTGTTGTTATTATTATTGTTGTTGTTTGTTGTTGTTGTTATTGTTATTTGCTTTGGTCCGACGAGGACGCTCCTTTCATTTAGTAACATCGTGCTTCTGATGCAAAGCCCATATCTCCGCTTCCTTCCTGAGGAGCTCAAAAAATTTACAAAAACAAAAACAAAAGCAAAGAAAAACTGCACAATACGCTTGGAATACGGGTGCAAACAATGACGGTACTTATTACCGTTTCGTTGCCTTTTTTTACTTCCCGATTTCTTTAAATAACGGCGCGCGGGAACAATAAACAATCGAGTAGTTCTTAAATAATTAAAGTTCGAGGTCGGTAGCGTAATAGTGTAAATTCTCTTTAAATATCAATTTCAATGGAAAAGCGTATGGGTCATTACGGAGCATCACGGGCGTCAGTACGTCTTTATTTATTATAAAAGCATGTTCACCTCGTTGGTTGTTTCAAGTCGCGCTCTCTAACAAAGAGATAATTTTTTAGAATAATTTGCAGTTTGAGCCCCGGGGTGTCGAGTTGCAATAATGCAAATTACTTATGTTGCGTAGCGAGGGATAGAAGTAGCCTCGGAGTGTCCGAAATCATGTTGAAATCCATAGTATTACGGATTGTTTGTTTAGGAGTATCGCGTATTAAGTGGGTACCGAGTGCGTATTCGAGGGCTGTACGCGGTATTCACGGGAGTAATACGTTCCAAAGAGCTTATTCAAAAGTAATAAAATAATTTGTTGCTCTTATTGCGCAAATTATAAATGGCGCCTATGATTTTCAGGTACAGTCGGTAGTCGTTCGAGCTCGCTCAAGTGATGCAATCAGTAACGAGTTATTCGCGTAATTAATCGGGTAAATATTGTCGATTTATTATTACTAATTATGTAAATTAGCCAATGGTATTTGAGAAATTCGTATAGCGAGTGTAGCAAGTACGGCTTATGCAGTGAATAAAGTCTCTTCGAATGAATAACAAGGTTACGGAGCGGCAACGAGTGCTATTTTCATGTCAGACTCCGTCGGGCGGTAAATGCGCCTCGGTGGCACGGATTTAGGATCCAGCGAGCGAGCTGTCCAGCGTGTCCCGGTGATTTTCCATCCCGTCGTTTAATTGCTGCCACCATGATTGGCTGCCAACGGCTCGACGCGAAAAGCCTTCCTTTCTTTCGGTAACTCAACGAAGTATGCATACATAGCGGACAGCGCCGAGCCCGCTGTCCACCCACCCATAACCCATACCCATAGGCTGTATCGCGCAACGACAAAGTTTATCTCGCGCATCGAAAATTTCACCCACGTTCGGCGCAAAAAGTCCCCCGGTTTCGTAATATTTCGCGCTGCAGCCGCGCGAGCCGTGAAAGTCGTCCGCTGGCGCGCGCGCGCGCACCCTGCCTCAGAGACACGGTCTACGAGGGGGAGGGGCGGTACGGAGTGCGCGGGAATATCAATGCGCTCGGGCACGGAGCCGGCTGGAGATGGCTATCGGGGAAAAAAAGGCGATCCCGTAGAAAGTTGGGTGGCACGCGAACGGGAAGATCGAGTTCTCCGTGAAAATGGAGGGAAAATAGAGCGAAAATAGAGTCGGACGTGTCGTCGAGGCGTGGAACAAACAGTCTTATCGACGTTGAAAGTCACTTTGGATCTTTAATCAACCTCATTTTAATAAATCGAGGGATCGTTATTAATTTGGCCCCTACCGGCCTCGCTTCGCATTTACCCGATTTATAACAAAGCTAGATTCAGCAGCAGCAGATCACAACAGGAGCGCTAACCAAATACAATCATATTAATCCATTGGCTCACTTAGTTATCGACGTACTCGCAATTATATTGTGATAATTGCTCATATTTTCAATCTCCTGCCCGAGCAGCCTTTCATTCCTTGCTTACTAACAGCGACTCGAGCTAAAATAATACAAGCACACCATGGGATACAGACAATATATCCTCCTTTATGTACCCCATGACTCCTTTGCATACTCGTTCAATTGCTTTCGTGACTCTATATACGCGCTCTTTAATGGATCACTGCTTTTCTTTTCCCAGCTCAATTAATACATTATAAAAGTGCGCGCTCGCTCTTTACGATCTACTCGTATTGCTGCTCGCTTCTTTTTCGGTTCGGCGAGGTGAAAGCACCGAGGCTCCACATGATTATTTAGAAGCTGTGCTGATACCGCCGGTCTCCCATGAGATGCGAGCGCCTGTCCTAGGTTTTCCAGGTAGGGGAGAACGTTACAGGCATTACGCGGGAGGGCAGTTGTGCGTATGGGTGTGTATTCGTCAGGGGGGGGGGAGAGGATGAGAATAAATGCACGTCGGGGGACAATAAAAAAGGTGAGTTAGACAACAGGTGACGAGGAGTGAGGGGAGCGGATCCCGGTGGCGAATTTTCCGAATCCCCGTTGGTTTTCAAAAGGAGGGCGGCGAGGTGATAGGCCGAGCTGACCGAGCGTGCGAGCCCCGCCAGGGGAATAAGAATTTCGAAAGGCACGGCGCAGGCGTCCGAAGAATTTTTTCGAGGCGCTTCTCGTAAAATGGCACTTTAATGTAGCTCGGAAACGCACCTAATCGGCAAACGCGCTGATGAAACGTCGGGGGCGGGGCGGGGGTGTGTACCTGAGAGCCAGGCAGACGAAGAGAGACGGAAGCTCGGCACGGCTCGGCTCGGCTCGGCTCGGCTCAGGGCGCTTTCTTCGGCCGCTATCGCGATCGGAAAACCGAGGCCTAGACCCCGTGGCAAACCCTCCGCCCCGCCCCACCCCACCCCGGCCGATCCGCAGCCCCTTCGCCGTCGCGCCTTAACCCACTTTCCTCGATCGCGGTCGCGAGATCGGTCTATCATTATTTCGGATTATTCTGCGGTTTCTCAGCCCGAGAGATCCCCGAGCGGCGGAGGATTTCGCGCGGAGAAATTGCACTGGAGACCGAGCTAAGTAAGGACGACGTGGACTCCGCGTCGACCGTCGGCTTACCGAGACTCGCTTTTCATAAACGAGATCTTCGTTTTCACCTCCGCTCGTCAACTCCGCTCGTCGATCATCCACCGATCGATCCCTTCGATCGATCCATTAATTCGGCTCGCCTACCAAGACCAAACGCCCCTCCCCCTCGCCCCAATAACCCATTCCATCGCTAAGACTACAAATCGCTCCTTTACAAGCAGCATTGTAAACTATTACAGAAATCCTGTAGGATCATAATTACGAATTCATTTGGACTTTTACCGGACTCTGAACTAACGACACACAGGCGGCAGCGCTCAAAATTTCTCTTTTATTGCCCATTCGAGCTGCACAGACCGTCGACGTAGGAGTGCGACGCCTGAAAAATTGCGGAAAATCATTACGCAAATGATTTTCGTCGACTTTTCACTAATCCCGTGTAATCCTGCTCGCGCAATTTTATTAAAATGGCTTTCTCGTAAATATTTATTATTCCGCCACTTATATATATATATATATATAATTGTTTTTTGCCCCGCTTCCAGCAGCTAATTATTTCTCCATACAATATACCATATTTATTTGCTACGTACTATTTGCTTTATTAAAAATCCGACATTTACATTTTCTGCTTATATTATTTTTTTCTATATTAACTATTACGATAAAATTACATTATTTACATACAAGGTATTTTTACATTACCAACAATCATTCCTGCTGAGTTTTACTTGATTTTACATTAGTTTATTAGCCAATACATTTTAATTAACATAAATTAATATCATCATTAATATGTCGACATCTGAGCGTTATTTTTAATTAATTAACATAAAATCTAACCTATTTTACTTTCTTATTTTTTTGTTTTTATTCTGTCTGTCTCTCTCTCTCTCTCTCTCTCTCTCTCTCTCTCTGACTGTCTCTGTAGATAAAAAAAAAAAAAAGAATATTAGGAGTAGGTAGACGAACTGGTTTTATTTTTTATTAAAATTTAGATATTCTCATCATTGCAGGGAAATAATTTAACTTCTTTATAATATAAAATGCTTTTAATTTCAATTATACAATTATGTACAAATAAAGCAAGCGTATAAAATTTTTAACATAAAAAACACCTTTTAGAATTTTGTTACGAAATCGGTAGCGAATCTTGGTGAAGATTTTTTCACGACAACTGTTAAAATATTATTATTGGGCAACCAAAACAGAGAGACGATAAGAATTAAATGTGCACATGTTTCAATGGTAATTATTTACTGTATTTTTATTTCTCACAGTGTCTCCATATCAATGCTTTCCAAATTAGACTCTACTAAAAATAGATGTAGAATATATACAATTTTGTAGAGTACACTTTTGTCAATTAACACATTGATAATACATACATTTTATAAATATATACATTAAAATAATAATATTTATTATACATTAATATTTTTCAAATATATCATAAATTTCTATATGAGCAACAATATAATGTTATCAAATAATTCTAATATATATGTACATACACCGTTACATAATTCTGAAAATTGCATGATAAAATGTAAAATCGTACAACTGTTACTATTATCAATATAAAAAGTATATTACAAATTCAAGTTGTTTAATTATAAATATTTGGAAACTTGTATTTATTTAAAATTATCCAACAAAATGAATTGTCGAGGAATAAATTAAATCTATTTAATAAAATCATAATATTTATTTTGCATTTATATTATAATCGTTTTTTATATATTTATGTGTAACTTCTAAGAATATAACTAACTATTACTGGGAAGAATACATTATTAACAAAAAAAATTTAGGCTTTTAAATATTTAAAGAATTAGAATTGAAATAATGAAGAATCATAAATATACGTAAATAATTTTTATTATTTATATACAGAAATATCATTTATTTTCCCGACCTCCACAATCGTGAGCTTTTGTCATTTTTATTAATTAATGAAGTACTAATTATTCTTTGAAATTCATTAATAAACGTTCGACGACTTTTGTATATAGGCATTTTATACATACGACATTTTTTTTAGTATGGATTAGAGAGAAAAAATTAGATAACAAATTACCTAATAAATAGCAAGAGGTGGAATTTAATTAATTTATCTATTGATAAAATGGATTTCCTCTACATTGAATTTTTAAATACTATAATAAGAAAAAAAAGTCTTGTTCCAGGCAGTGTATGTAGAGATAATATAATTCCTAGAGTTTCTGTTGACGAGGAAATGAGAAAGAATAATTAAAATCTATTTTATATAAGAGCTGCACGATAACTTTAAATGTAGAATTACTGTAAAAACGGGAGCCTCGATACGGGCGAATGAAAATAGTTACTTCAATTTTCCGTAGATAAGGCGACCGTTCGATTCATCTCTATCTCTCTCTCTCTCTCCTCTTTGAAACCCCACCCCGCTTACCGTCATTTATCCTAGAGGTGAAGGTAAATAAGGTCGCGCCGACGGAGTGCAGCGGAGGGGAGCGAAGAGGGGGGGGCGGGGCGGGGTTAGGGATTGGGGGCGGGAGGGAGGGAGAGGCCGAGTTAGAAATGCTCGAGGGTAAGGACGAGAGGTCGAAGAAATGGTTTCGCGTAATCGAGCTGCACTTTCTTTTCGCAATGAGGTGGAGGAGGTGGAGGAGTAGGAGGAGTAGGAGGAGTAAGAGGAGTAGGAGGAAAAAGGAAAATGGCACACCTTGTGCGTGCACTTCACCTTTCTCTTTCTCCTAGGCCTGTCTACGTCTATTATACACGCGCCGATGCAACGTCTCAGATCTCGCTTTATTAGACCGACGCCTCTCCTCAGTCCCGGCCGCTCACGAAGGCAGAACACTATGAATAATATGAATTACGACGGAGCTTGAAAGTGACACTTTTTCTAACAGCTTTTGCCGCGGCAGAGAAAATCTTTCGTATCCTTTACGAAGAAGAATTTCATAATGAACGTGAAGTGGAAGCGAAGTGGAGCCTAGAAAACAAAAAAATAAATAATAATAATAATAATAAAGTCAGGGATTCGAAAAGTCTGTGGGCTAGTTAGCTCCCGTATAAATTGTTTAATAATTTTGACATCCTTGCAGGCATACTTATTTTTTTTTTTTTTTTTTTTTTTTTTGCGATGAGGCCGAGCGAAGGAAGGAGGCCATCATTATACGTAATTAGCAGGCATCGCGAAATACTCCTTAATAAATGTGTAACGCCGCTGAATTTTAAGCCGCTCCGTAATAGCTTGAGTCGAGTATTTTCTGATTTGTTCATATATGTATTCATCATTTTTTACGATGTATTATTTCAAAAGTTAACAGCCGCACTCGAATACTTGTGGCTAATTGCGAAAACTTCATTAATATTTCGCTCGATCTAACAGTAAACTAAGAATAAATCCTTATCTACGAAGACGATGTAAATATATGGGGTTTATTGCATTAATAAATTAAAAGTCAAATTATTCATTGAAATCGGGCTGATGGTAGGAAATTTT
Source organism: Ceratosolen fusciceps (assembly GCA_018883505.1). Lineage (NCBI taxonomy): Eukaryota > Metazoa > Arthropoda > Insecta > Hymenoptera > Agaonidae > Ceratosolen > Ceratosolen fusciceps. Next base: position 15,415,126 of record RCIC01000002.1, on the reverse strand, counting down.
CAGTTCACTAGCAACTTATCTTCCACTCGTCTGAATAATAATACTCCAACCAAAATATTACGTACTTTTCCTCAATTTACCCTGGCTATTATTAATATGTAGGAATACTCGCAGGCAATAGTATCTTTGGAGAATAATTTTTAATTAAACACGAGCGCCAACTAATTTTTCGCGCTACTAGTCGAATGATATGTTTCTCCTCTGTGCCCAGTAGGAAGGAAATCATACTGATTTCTCGATGATGTTAACTTTTCCAAGGTGAGCAGCGCACGCATTACTGTTAATCGGCCAAAATTTTCCAATCTCGAATATTATGCGCCTCGGTAAAAAGAAATCGTACGCGATCGAGTTCCACGATCGATTAAACCTCCATTGCCTTTATCTAAATTTATCGGCCCCTACTTCTTTTTTGCACAAATCCAGTTCAAAAGCTATACTCAAAATCATTTTCACGGAGCTACGCTCGCCTTCGAAATAAGGACAATTTCAATAAAACGAAGCGAAAAGCAACTAAATACTCCTCGTATTAATTTACTCTCACATCGATCTAACGACTTGTTAAGCCGTTCGATCTAAAATTTAAATCAATTGTTTAGCATTTAAGTAAACTTTCACAACTCTCCGACGGAACCGGAGACCGAATTATTATTTCTGTACGTAATGTAATTTTCTTCGTGGCGTTTATAACCGTTTTCATCATCTAGATCAGAGTCCAGAAAAAAAAAAATCTGGCTTTTTAAAAATAATTCTCTTCTTTCCATGTGTATTACAGATCATTGAAAGTACAATGTATTTACTATGAATTTTTCAAACAACGTTGCGTTAACGTTGCTTTTATGAACGTTCTTCTGTTATAAAATACATGCATTTAATAAATATAAATACGTGTAAGGTGGGCCTGTTGGTTTTCTATTTTATTCCACTTAATAAAGCCTATCGATAAATGACGAGAAATTTATTTTACAGGCGATAAATGAAAGTAACGTTTCATAATTTTTCATTTTTTTTACTTTTTTAATTTATTCATTAGCGTCGATGTATTAGGATTGCATTAGAAACTTATTCGGATATTATTAATTTTTAATTTTCTCGACAGGTTGTGCGTGCATAAATGTAAATGAAAATTTAATTTCAGGAGAAGAGTTACAGTGTCGGCTCCCTTAAGATATTTCACAGCTCGTATTTACTTTAACTATCATTTAATTTCATGATCTAGAGTTTAATAAGTTTTAACGAATTCATTGATAACGCAGGAGTATATTAACTTAAGGTATTATGATGTGTATACAGAAAAAAGGTTTTACGAGCTCAGAGCAATGTAAACAGCGCACAAGTTCGTGTATTCAATCAAGAGCTCCATCTTCGAGTATGTACGAATATCATGAAATAATTGGGAAATGTTTAGCTCTGAATTTCCGAAGATGTCCAAGACAAGAGTGGTAGTAATAATTACGTAAAAGTGGGGATAAAAATGTCGGATGTAGGAGGGGGGGGCGGTAGGAGAATAACATGTTCGTACGTATTGGCTGGCTTCCGGTTTCTTTCTCACGGAGGATTACGGCGATCGTTTTAATACGGTTGTGGGGTGGGTGGGGGCGGGGGGTTTGGACTCCAGTGTCAAGATACAAATACAACAGCCTCGAACAATTGTTTTTTTTCGCCTTCCCTACCTCCCGAGAGCATTTCCGTCGTCAGTCAGCCTGCCAAGGTTCCGAAAGTTCCACCATGACAATGAAAAGATTGTAAGCCAGACGGAGAGGTGTTTAGATACCGTTGTCGAGTGAGCCAGAGTGCGACAGAGTCAGAGAGAGAGAGAGAGAGAGAGAGAGAGAGAGAGAGAGGGTGGGAGGGAGATGCAAAGAAATGGCACACTAGAACCGAATCGTGCACTTTCTTTTCTAGAAAAGCCGAGCCGAGCCACGCTAACTTCACCTTTCCCTTTTCTCGATTGCATTCGAGAGTTGCAACGGCAACGTCAGCGTCAGCGTCAGCGGCAGCGGCAGATGTTGCTTTTTTCTTCCTATCGTCGTCGACTTTTTCCATTTCGCTATTCCAGCGGCTTATGTAAATGTGTGGGGCGTGCGGCCACACGCGGCCACATTTACAAGAAGAAAGCAATTGTTTCGAGCGAGCGGGTGAAAACGATTGATTACGATTAGCCGACGCCGCCGGTATACCCTGGCCGTATTACGAAATATCCTTCTCTCGACTCGGCCGGCAATGGGATGCACTCATCTTTATACGGTCTTATAGATGTCCACGGATCTTTATACACGACTGCGATTATTACAAAAAGAGGAGCCTCCATCTCCTTACCTCGCCGATAATAATCGGCAGCTCCCCTTCCCAATTTTCCCCTAATACGTCACTAATTATTCACTTACTTCTCTATGAAATTCAACGGAAATTCTTTTATCCCTTTAGTTAGCAATATCGTTTTACCTTACAGTTCCCCCTTTCCCCGTTTACTTCTTCTTAGAATTAATTATACGCACTTAGCAATAATGCTCTTTTATCTAATTATTGAAGTATCGGGGGGAAGAATAATATAATACGCCGGGCTGTAATTACGAAATTACGTTTCTGCCCGTGCGTGGTATAAAAACAAGTCACCGGCCATTTAAAATTAAGAAAAATTATAATAATTATGACTCATTATCTTATAAATCTTTTAAAAATTTCATTTGTCGCTCGTTGCCAATTGCGAAATCATGATTTATGATATTAAGATAATGTATCTATTAAGCTTGGCTGTCATGGTCAGGAAAATGCTTGTCCTGGCAATGATAGAGAAAAACTATTTAACGAGTAGCGAAAATATCTGATCGACTGCTGGAAGCTAAAGACGTGAGCCCGAGTAGAATTGATATTGATTCAATTCCATCTACGATCTTAACGGATAAGGACAGGAAGAAAAGTACGTCCGCATTATAATATTATAAAATATAAGCTATAAGGATAATAACGATTTTATCATGGAATGGAATTAGGTGTTGGTGGTGGTGTTGGTGGTGGTGTTGGTGGTGGTGTTGGTGGTGGTGGTCGTCGACGTCGTCGTCGTCGGAGTCAGCTTGAGTAACCGGTGGTAGTGAGCGGAGGGAAATGGAAGGAGCCGATCGGCACCTCGTAAATTGGAACGCGGACGAGCGGTTCGCGGGTCCGGGGTCCCGGGTCTCGGGTACCCGGGACCCTCTCGGTCTCGGAGAGGAGGCTCGGAATCGCGGTCGCGCGCAAGGGAAAGCTGAAAGTTTCACACAAAAGTGCATCGCGCGTCGTAATCGTCCCCGGCGGTGATTTCTCGTGCGCCTGGCCACCTTTCTTCCTTCGATTTAATCGCCAACGTAATTGCGCGCGGCCCCGATGAAAGTGCACTCCGGAGATACGGGGACGTCGCGCTCCTATTCGATAATAGTGCGCAAAGCGCATCGTTCGGATGCGACCGCTGGCTTCGCGCTTCCAGATTCTCCGCGAGTCGAGGAGAGGGAAATTATCGCGACCGGGGAACGATAAATAAAGGCTCCCTCAACGTATATCCGCAAGTGAAAAGATAGTTTTAAGAAGGACACGTTCGTTGGACAAAAGGGGATTCTCCCGACGAGAAATCCCCAGCTTCACAACCTCCGCGACGTTACGAGCGGCTTTCCAAGCCACAGACTTACCTGCTGCTATTCCGGCATCCTCGCTCCCTGACGTTTATTAAAAATGTCACATAAATCCTTGGCGATCCAAAGCATTAGACATCCGTATTATTAGTTCTCCGAAGCGCTTGCATAAAGAGACTAGGACGTTTCTGTCCCCTTCGTATACCGAAAATCCATCCACGTATATCCAGGAGTTGTTGAAGAGCGGAGGAGTAGGAGGAGGAGGAGGAGGAGGGAAGATGAGAGGGAAGGAGCGTCTTTCCTTCTAATAATATCCTCTTCCGACCTCGATTTCGCCATCGGGTCTTTTATGGGCTCGCATTATCTCCAATACATTCGTATATTACGTACATTTTATTATCATTTTATTGCGATCTCTCATTAAAATAACCTTTAATCGATCCGTTTCATCTGGACGAGCCCGTGTTCACTCGCAGCCAGGATTTTTTAAATTAAAACTATCGCGGCTGAATTCCACGCTATTATTAAAAGATCTTAAAATTATGTTTTGCATTTATTTTACCGGATAGGCATTTCATTTGAAGCGTAGTGGAAAGCACTTTCTTGAATAAAGTAATAAAAACCCAATAAATGGAAACGATTAGTGGGATAGATAAGTAAATAGGCAGGGTAATAAAAGCGAACATTTTCTAATCTGCTTTATTGTGGTTGAAAAACACAAAAAAAAACAAAAAAAAAAAAAAAAAAAAAAAACAAAAGAAAAAGAAAAGAAAAGAAAGAAAGAGAGAGAAAAAGAAAGAAAAACGGAGCCAGATAAGAGGAGACGAAGCCAAGTATAGTAATAGTTGAGATTGGCTCGATTTCGGTTAATTGATTATTGTGCACTTTCGGATTATTAGGAGAGCCAATGGCTCGAAAGTGGCAATTTGTACTAGAAATAATATCGAAACCCGTGTCGACACTGTGTCCATCTAATCGGCTAAACGGCAACAACAACAGCAACAGAACATCTGACCGACAGTACACTCCAATGTCGGTTAATTAGAAAAATATTGACTGGAGGGATCGAGGGAGATATTGACGATGGACGATCGACGCGATATTCTAATAACTGAGTATGGCTCGAGTGGGGGGAAACGGAGGTGAAAAGTCGACGGACTCGGGACTCGAGGCAGTAAAAATGAAAAATAAAAATAAAAAAAGCAAAGGACGAGGCGGCGGAGGCGTCGCGCATTACATCAAAGCTCGGACTCGCGGAAGAAAGGAAAAAATGGCAATGAACTCCAAAGCGCTCGGGACTTTCGAAATTGCCTTCGTATATCTGTGTGAGCGCGGGTGCGGGCGGGGGCGAGCGCGCAACGCCGAGGAGTCGTAATACGAGAGGGACAGAGCCGGACCGCGGGATATATTGGCGCGGCCGCGAGGAATTTCGAGAGCGACCGAACTTTCGAAGACGTTGAACCGGCACTCGCTCCACCGCCGCCCACCGCACCGCCGATAGTGTAAGACCGTGGCGCCGGTAGC